>JAMKPZ010001970.1:0-48697 GCA_024699675.1 Amphibolis antarctica
GTTTTCCCATCAATACTCTTGTCATCTGTAATGTTTTCCCATAATGTATTATTAAACATCAAATTACATACCAATGCCAAGATGGGTGTTCATGCTGGCGTATCGTGCTGTCCCAGTTAAGTTTTTATTCTCTCTGAGATATTCATGGATTAAGCGACGAAAGTCAAAAACTAATTAGAAATACTTCACAAAAAGATCCACAAAGGAAATCATAATAAATAAGAGAAATGAAACTGCTTGTACTAAAAATGGTTCAAGTTAAAAGAGGTGAAGCTTAATGCAATATTTAAGTGAAAGAAAGATACAGGACATTTTCAAGTTTAAAAAATAAATGGAACACAATCAATTTGTGACCTGGACAGTGGCTATCAATGCAAGAAGCTATGAATATCACCGGACATGTCAATATCAATAGCCCTTTGTAGTTCCGATGGAAATTAGACTAACATATTATCAATAAGACCAAAAAATGTGTCACAAGACACTAAGAAGGTGCTTCATATAAATGAAATCTAAAAAACCAAATAAAATGAATTTCTGTAACTGTTGCATTTTTATTGACAACTCAGTTCCAAAACAATTGAGAAGGTCTTGGCTCTTGCTGCTTTTTCCAGATTGATGCCATACTGTTCTAAAGCAGGCACCTCTTCTTGCCAAATTTGAGAAAAGCAATCAGTGAAGATACAGTACGTACAAGAGCCCAGAATACCTTGTAAGGTCTTACCCAAGCCTGTTTTCAGGCCTTTCCATTGACTTATATCACATGATCAGACCAGGAATAGCTCCTCTTCTATGGAGTAATATAACATTTAATGATTTAATAATCATTTTTATGATTTTCCCAGTTATATATTTAATGGATTCCAAATATTAAATTTTTCTGGCAACAAAGTCAAATTAATTTTTTTTAAATTATTAATTTTGTTTAGTAAAAATGAAAATGAGACTAAAATAGGTTAATAAAATAATGTATATCCAACAAAAAATTCCAAGATCAAATGATATTGAAATGTCCATCCAATTCAAAGCCACGTGATTGAGTAAAGTTCTTCTATGCTGGGGCATGAAATATTGAATTATAACTTGGTGGATATCATTTCAACCAAGGCATCAATATGAATTTAATATCAACATGATAACTTATCTACTATGGCTATCAAACCTGAACTAGTAGAAGTTTCAACCTGAATCAATGGTATAGATTCAATACAACCATAATAAAGCTGTAACACATTTTTCGTACAATAAGGATGAAATTTTGGCTGAAACATCAAAACATGATCAATAAGGGCAAGTTGAGCTGATTTGCTGTGCTTTCTTGGTTTTTTCCTATGGGGGGATTTATGCCCCCTGGAAACCAAGGAAACTGAAAATCTGGAAAAAATTTCTGGATTTTCAAGTGTTTGTGCCAATCGGTAATCTTGGACAAATTTTAAAATTTTTCGAGGGTATAAATAGGAAACTTTTCTGCCATTGTTGACCTCACCCCCCATGAAATGTGACTCATCCGACAGAAAAACCAAACGTGATCCCTTCTCCTGACATGCATGTGCCTCCGATTGTCCTGACAATCACAATAGCACTCCCCTGTCTTCAAGTCAACTCTCCTGCCATCGTTGCCCCTTTGCCCTTGTCGCCTCCCTCACTCACATCACCCCCTTATCCCTTGTCACTGACAATGCCCTCTTCTCCCCCCTTGCTTACGTTGCCACTGCAGCCACTGTCCCCCTTTCTCCCTTGTTAGCATTCCAATTTTGTTGGAAGTACATCCGATAAAACCAGAAATAAAAAGAAAAAAATAATACAAAATATTGACTAATAAAGAATATTAAATAAAAATATATTTAAAAAATAAAATAGTATAGAATATTGACAAATATTAAATATTTATAAATTTTCTAAAATTTCTTTAACATGCATAAACAATCCTGAAAAATTTTCCTTTACTTGAATTTAAGTTTTATTTACCTTTTCATTTTTCCAAATTTCTTTTTCTTAAATTTCTAATGCGCACAAACAAGCCCTATGATTCAAAGTTTTGAACAAGGACTTTCAACACGGAGATCTTCCTAAAGGTTACAAAAGGGTATGGCTTCCAAGGTTTCCTTATTCTTCAATGTTATATCTCAATATTTATGTTAGATCTAAAATGTTCTTTGATTGTTAAATTTTTTGCGATTTTCCATTTTTACATAATATTAACTTTTATTGTAATTTATATTGTCAAAACATATACAATTGAAATGTAATGGATTTAACCTATGATATGATATATCTAATGTTATTTAGGCTAGAAGAGTTTGTTCTTGCAGTTTTATGTTTTAGAATTTATTTTCTGAACTTTCAGAAATTTGGAACAAGAAGGATATGGCAACAAGTATGTCCCCACAGGCACTCCTTATGGTATTAAAAATGATATTTTTCAATGCAAGTAAGCTATATCTTATTTTTCTACTTATTTTTTGTTTAGATTCGTAGGTACTTTTATGGAAATGGATGGTACAATAGATTGTATTTGACATTTTTATTAGTATAATTACCTAAAAATTAAAACTAATTGATTTTAAATGTCTATTATAATTGTATTATCATATCTTGGTGTTACAAGTCAAAATTTGATGTTTTTCTTTTAAAATCAAATGTTTCCATGACTTTGTACTATTTCCATCGAAATTTCCTCAAATACTCAATACATCTCCTTTTCAGTAAGACCAATATTCGATACTCAAAATGATACTGATACAAAATACCATGACCATAACAACATCATCTATACACGCAAAAAACCAAACTATAGAAAAATGGCAAAATTATCATAGATTGAAAATGGGGACAAAAAGCTAAAAGTTTTTCAATTTTCTTGAGATATCTGATTTGAAATCCTTGATAGTATTGCAGAAATCTATATGCTGTTTCCTTTGATAATATGGTGTAACACATTCTTCAAAGAATCAGCAGAGAAAGATGATGCAAAAATTAGAAATAGAAAAATGAGCAATCTCCAAAATATATAATAGACAATCATACAAACTGATTTTTCTATAGGCCAAAATAATGACTATGGGATATGAAAATCTGTAAATGCACCTGTATGGGATGTGAACATGAGTTGAAGTGTCTCTGTACTTCTTTGCTAGACCAAAATCAATAATATAGACCTAACAGTAAGTGCAAAAACAGACAATGTTATATAATAAATGCGATATAATTATGCAAGAGACAAGATTTAGCAAGAAAAGACAAGTCTAGATACCTGATTAGCTCGTCTTCCCAAACCCATGAGAAAGTTATCAGGTTTTATATCCCGGTGTAGAAAAGATTTGGCATGAACAAATTCAAGTCGATTGATCTGAAGAACGGAAAAGAGGGTAAGTAACAAATTGTTTCATCATGAAAATACAGACAAAAATAAATGGCTAAAAATTACCATCTGATCAGCAACCATTAGGACTGTCTTCAGTGAAAGTTTTCTACTACAGAAGCTAAATAGGTCTTCAAGACTTGGTCCCAATAAATCCATCACAAGAACATTGTAATCACCTTCCACACCAAACCATCTTACGTTTGGAATTCCATCTGCCAGAGAACAAAAGAGAGACAATCATGAGATAAACCACATAGTAATCACAACAAGCTTCAGAGTAATATATTACTTCCTCCTTGCAGAATTCTGTAGAGCTTTGACTCATATAACAACTGTGGATGTTTGGTCTTTACATTTTCCTGACAAGGAACAAAATTATAGCACTCAGACTAACAACATAAATAGTGCAAAGGAATGCAACTGGATCAGAAGTGCAATGACAAGCACCATGTCCCTTAGTATTAATTAACAATAGAAACTTTCTAACTGTTTTCACTAGAAGTTCAAAACAAAAAGGAAATAACTAAATGTACCATAATTCACGATAACATAGAAAGCCATTAGTTATTTACCATAATTCATGGCCACTATTTTAGGAAAGAAACACAAACAAATAACTAGCAAATTATTAAAAATAAATTTAAAATGACATGAATATCTGCCATAATTTTAAAATATATTATCTACATGATTCTACATAAGTCAGGAATCAACACTAACCATTTGTAACAAGATTATATGGAATGTATCGTAACTAAGACATGGAAACATCATTATGAATGACTTAAATTGGAAAACTATACCAATTTGATTTTTATATATTGGTGGAAATTTTGGTGGAGAAAGCGCAAAAGCACATGAACGTAAAATTTCAGTTGAAAACCCTTGAATTTTAACTTGAAACTTTAGGATGAGCTAAAGCAAAGGCATGGTACACCAAAAAACAATTAAATTTATTTTTTAGCATCTTTGAGAGTGAAAATGTTTTAGATAACATATATCAGCACTCACATGCAAAGATAACAATGGAGAACTCAACATTTTTCTAATCCTGAAAACACACATCAATTAAATGGAGTTAATAGTGTCCAATCATTCAAAAATTGGAATCAAATTACAAGTGAAAAATGAAAATGAAAATTCCCACATAGATCATAACTTAAAAATTTATAATAAAAAAATAAAATCAGTAAGAAAAATAAAAAAGAATGAGAACAAAATCTGCGTCTTAAAACAAACTCTTGAACAAATATATAAAACCCTTGGAAACTGAATTAAACATAGAGTCTCTAGACAATATATTATTAATTTCATCGAAAAATTCTGTAAATTACGAAATTGCAGAGAAAGGTAGATAAAATTACCATAATATTTATTTCTTCAATATTCATGTTAGATTTATGTCATGCAACTAAAAAATACAAGATCTATTCAAATTCATCCAAAGATAACAAAGTTCCCGAAAAAGAGAAAAATATGTAAAACAAATGCAAAAAATATGAATCTGACCAAAATAACCTTTGATCCAAGCTAACATGGACAAAGTCTTATCAATTTCAGCTAGAAATAGTTTTAGGAATAAAAAATAAAAAATCAGGTAAAAACTCTGAACTAAAATTGCCAGATTAAATTCTTTGTATTGTAATAATAAACAATATCGAGGCTGAAGAAGAGAAATAACAAAATTACATACTTAGAAGCTTCACAAAATGAAGTGTTGGAAAATATTCAACCATCCATTGAAGATTGGAGTAGATTTGGAGAAGATTCAGAGGAGAAAATCTTTTGGAGATCCAATGGGGAAAGGAGAATGGTACAAACTAGCAGCAGGTAACTAGGTTAAAGAAGGTTTCAGCTGTAACAATGAATTACAATTGAACTTTTAACCATATTGACTAAATTTCACCGACACAAAAAAACAATTGTCGTACCAGTACCATCCGAATACTCACACCTCAATATAAGACAAATAACAAGTACCAGGCCTATTCCACCACATCTTTAAATGAGACAAATATCAGGGAAGGCGCAGTAAGTCAAAGAAGACAAGCAAAATTATCACTCCTATCATTCTTGGATTTAAATAGTTATTTAATAGAAATACCATTTCATAGAAACTATTCGGATCGCAATCGAATCAGAAAGAAGCAGTGAGCTGAAAATGAAACGTGCGAGTAAAAAAAAAAGACGATGAAGAACCATGTAATTCCCAACTCCCAAACAACGCAAGCAAACAAGTCCAATTCATCGCTACATAGACCAGTTAAACCTCCCTCTCATTGCAAAAAAGGCCAAAAAAACTCAAAGAACGATAACAAGCACAAAGTAAAATCCCAAACTTACAAGCTTAATAGCGACTTCCTCGTTGTTGTGGAGATTGAAGCCTGCGACAGGAGGCAATAGAAGGAAAGATCAAACATTTACACCAAAACTACCATCTCCAAAGAAATCCAATCTTTACACTGAGAAACAAAAGCCCACATACCCAAATAGATCTCTCCGAAGGAGCCGCTCCCGATCTTCCGCCCGAGCTTGTACTTGTTGGCGACACGGGGCTCCATCCACCAGAAGCAGAAGCGACGGGAACAGCCTTAGCGGGGGAGCCAGAACCACACGTTACGGATCCGGAATCAGGGAAGGGGGGAGGCGGATCGTGGGGAGGGAGGGAGGGGGAGGGGAAAGAGGATGGAGGAGAGGAATGGCGGTATCATCCGATGACCCAATCGAGAGCGAGCGACCGAGAGAGAGGGAGGGAAGGCGACGATCTCGTGTGTTTGATTGGGAGGAGATGATGCGAGCCGCGTTCGTCTGCACGCGCACACATTCCTTTTTCTTCCACCACTGCTCCAGTGGAGATATCGAATCGAGCGTGCGACGGCGCAGGGATACACCATCCAAACCTAGAAATTTAGGTAAAGACGTTAATATTATCCGCATTAAAAAATTCATTCACGATGAAATTATTAATATCATATGATTTTTAAAAAAATTATTTTTTTAAATTTAAAACTACAACTTTTAATGAGAAATCTCTTAGCCAATTTTTTATTTAAATTTTAAATATGAGACTTATTTATAAAAAAATTTAAAATCCATTAGAGAGTGAATACGAGACTTATTTTAAATATGCACGATTTTATTCTTTTAGTAAGTAGGTCTCGTATTTAAAATAAGATCCAGTCTAGTAGTTTGTTGGGCTATGTGGGACAATTGGGAGAGGATCCTTGGACAATTAAGAAAGGACTCTTTGAAGATAAGGTTCATTACATTACATTTAATATAGAATTATTTTAACATTTTTTTTGTACTTATAGTAAATTTTTAAGTCGATAAAGTATCTTCCTTACATTATTTAGGTGAGGTCTTTAAACCAAAATAACTTACAAAACACATTTCGTAAATTTACTTTAATACCATATAAGTAGAAATACACTTTTAAAAATCCTTAAACTTTTAAACCTAACAATTTATGACGTAAATGATCATTTTGAACATACCCTGTGGACATCAGATGCACCAGATGTCATGCTTGTATATGTGCTACGACGGGACTGACTGATCATACCACTGAAGATACGAATTACAATTATAAACCACAAACAGCCAATCCAACAATGCTTTGAAGAGGAATGGAGGAGAACATCATGCCTGAAGAACGCTTGTCATGACAACCATAACAACTGGACCTCAAAAGTTCGGAAAAAACAGGAGTCACCACGCACTCCGTGAAGTGGTACAAAAATGGACAGGGATTCAACATCTAAAATAATGAACCTTGCATAAGCGAATATGTGAACAAATTATACAACCTTTAAATGATACATCCGTCAAATTATACATCGAATGTTCGATAAAAACAGAAGAGTCATACATATTCGCGGTGCAAACTACAGCATCAACTGCATTTGTCACTCGCCCGGTGAAATGATACAACAATGAACAGCGGTTCCACATCTAAATCATTGAGCCTTGCGGAAGCAAATAAGTGAGGGAATTACACTTCCGTTCTATACACACGGATGCCGCAACCCAAGTGTTACATGAGGAATTTTCCATTCCATCGAAGCATCTGATAAAAGCAACAAGATAATGAAGAAAGGGCATCAGCAAGTATTCCCTTGAATCTCAACTTAGCATAAGCGAACGATTCAAAGGTTGACGATTGTATACCACGGATTACTCAATTAGGCATTAATATTGCAGTCTCTCGTCCTTTTCAAAATTTAGAGACTCTATGCCTTTGAGTGTGGATTCGTAGCCCTTTATGTTAAGCCTTGTAGAGGAGGAAGAAGCCTTTGGTTCTACTGATCTGATGGGAGAATTTTTTTGGGCACTTGAAACCTTACGAAAACCTCCAAGGCTTGCTTCCGTGGTGCGAGCATGAGAATGTTCTGCTTCACCTCCAAAGATTGCATCTCGGCTGCTAGAAACAACAGCTCTTCTTGAGGATCCACTTGATCGTCCCAAAAAAGCTGAACTGGATACCTACATTGCGTATTGCAATGTGCATCAGTATGCAGCATAAAATTCCCCAATCCAAAAACTTGATTTTATGGTCGAGAGAAAGGCACCAGTAAGAACAGGTACTACGATGTGCCACAAATGTAATAATTACACATTATGAAAGGTGCATCAAAAGTAAAAAAATTGTTCCCCTCTCTTTACGAAAGTTGAATGTGTTCAACGATAAAGGCTAGAAAAGAGGACAAACATGGGCACACCATAGCATCTTTCGTCATTGTGGAATCATTCGCAACTGGGCTCTTCTGCTTTGATAAGCTGCTAGAATGTACAGCTGGTACTGATGTTCGGCGACGAGAAGGATCCATTGACCAACCTGTTGCACGTTCCTCGCCACGTAAGACATGAAAAGCAAATAGATTCAAAAAATGAAATTTTGAAATGAAATCAGTTGCATGCTAAGAGAAGGAAACATAGGTAAAAACATCAGTTGCATCGTAATTGTAGCACAATATGTTGGAGAACTCTACAAAGGTACCAGGAAAGAGAGATGATGGGACACCTGATTGTCTATCCATGTTTGCAATGGCATTAGTGGGAGCTAATCCAGAGCTTGGTCCAGCAGCAGGACCCTAAATAATAAGTAGAAGATAGCCATCAACAATGATCGCAAAAAAAAAACATAAAAACAAGAAACCATTTTGTTCCAACTTACAAGAGCACGAGAAGGAGCAGTGCCAATTTGTGATTGCTGGTACTTCAAAATTGTCCAGTCGAATACATAATCAAACTGAAACCCTACAAAGGAGAATGCATAGGATTGTGATTTAATTATTTTGCAAGTGAAAAAGCATGATCTCAACGGCGACAAAGATTATAATACCTTCACGTATAAATAGGTCCCTCAATATTCTCTTCAAATAAGCATAATCTGGCTTGTCATCAAAGCGCAACGAACGACAATAGTGAAAATATGATGCAAATTCTGTAGGATAGCCCCGGCATAAGGCCTGAATAGCATGTTATCATCACTTACCACAACATGTATTAAAATAGTAATGCATATTTCATTTTCACAAAGTACCTCAATAGGCGTTGAAACCTTCCTTTCGCTGATTTTTTCATACTTCTGTTTTTTCGTTCCAGCTTTTAGGCCTTGCCATGGAAGGCTACAAATGAAATACCATGAAAAAAGATATTATCCTTCCAGCTTTGACAAGGAAACAAATCATACTGCAATTATATAATTTCCTACTACCTTCCTCTTAAAAAGTACAGAAGAACATATCCAAGTGACTCTAGGTCATCCCTCCTGCTCTGCTCTGTAATCCC
This sequence comes from Amphibolis antarctica, assembly GCA_024699675.1. NCBI lineage: Eukaryota > Viridiplantae > Streptophyta > Magnoliopsida > Alismatales > Cymodoceaceae > Amphibolis > Amphibolis antarctica. The sequence goes on from JAMKPZ010001970.1 coordinate 9,158, forward strand.
CAAAAAAAATAAAATCGTAATGAAACTACAATTACATTAAATAGGTACAACGTTTTCCCATCAATACTCTTGTCATCTGTAATGTTTTCCCATAATGTATTATTAAACATCAAATTACATACCAATGCCAAGATGGGTGTTCATGCTGGCGTATCGTGCTGTCCCAGTTAAGTTTTTATTCTCTCTGAGATATTCATGGATTAAGCGACGAAAGTCAAAAACTAATTAGAAATACTTTACAAAAAGATGCACAAAGGAAATCATAATAAATAAGAGAAATGAAACTGCTTGTACTAAAAATGGTTCAAGTTAAAAGAGGTGAAGCTTAATGCAATATTTAAGTGAAAGAAAGATACAGGACATTTTCAAGTTTAAAAAATAAATGGAACACAATCAATTTGTGACCTGGACAGTGGCTATCAATGCAAGAAGCTATGAATATCACCGGACATGTCAATATCAATAGCCCTTTGTGATGGAAATTAGACTAACATATTATCAATAAGACCAAAAAATGAGTCACAAGACACTAGGAAGGGGCTTCATATAAATTAAATCTAAAATACCAAATAAAATGAATTCTGTAACTGTTGCATTTTTATTGACAACTCAGTTCCAAAACAAGTCCGAAGGAAGGAGACCTCCTTGCAGAGAAGGAAGATTCCCCAAGATCACAAAATCACAAGATACAAAATAACACCAAGAAAGAGACTGATAACAATGATAACCTTTCTGAGTACGAGAATACCTAGCAAGCACGCACTTAATAGACCTTAGAGAAAGTTTATCAAACATAAGAGCAAGATTTTTGACAAAGACAATACACCCAAAGACCTTAAGGGGTAAAGCAAATAGTTATTAGGAGGATGATGTTAAAAAGAAACATCATCCCCTAAAGGAGCAAAAGGCATACGATTGATGAGATTAACAAGCAATGAAAAGGGCAACAGCCCACAAGTAGCGTGGCACATTCATATCAAACATCAAGGTATGAGGAGATGGCGATTTTTATGATCCATAACCCCATTTTGTTGAGATGTATAGGGACAAATAGTTTGATGCAGAATGTCACACTTCTCAAAAAGAAAGACATCAAAATTAGAAAACTCTAAGGCATTGTCAGAACAAAGAACTTTAGGAATAAGACCAAATTGATTTTGAATTCCATTAAAAAAGGTAGCAAGGTCATGAGCAAAATATTGACGATCTTTTAACAAGTACAACCAAGACATTTAAGAAAAATCGTCAACAAACACAACATGGTAATAAAAACCTGAAATAGACGTGACCCTAGAGAGTCCCCAAATATCACAATGCACTAACTCAAATATTTTTGTAACATGAGATAATTCACGACTTTAACAGGTAGCATGAAAATGCTTACCCATAATACATGACTGACACTAAAAAAGACTAATGGAGATGAGCCTCCTTAAACTTACAAAACAATGCGTGACTTGGACAATAGTGCCACATCTCAGAGGAGGCAGTTGAGATTGCCATAGATGCAAGTCCACAAGGTATGCCATCCTTGGCAAGCACATAGACTCCATGTCTATGTTCATAGTTCAAACCAATTCTTTGCCCTCTGCAAGTTCTAAAAGGTGCAATGAAAAGGGAAAAAGGTTACAAAACAATAAAGTTGTTTTGTGATAGCCTTCATAGACAATAAATGGACAAGGAATTATGGAATATAAAGGACTTTTTCAAAAGTCACAATGGAAGAAATAGATGTTCCTTCTCCTGAAAAAGAACAATTATGGCCATCAGCAAGGGAAACAATTTGAATAAAGGGTACATTTTGTAATCAATGGAGTAAGGTATTATTGTTAGTCATATGGTTAGACGCACCAAAATCTATTACCCAAGTATCTAAAGAAGTAGTGTGCAAAGCTTGCATACCATACAAGATTACATGAGCAACAACGGCAATTTCATTTTGCTGAACGTGGAACATGAGATACTCATCATAATCGACTTAAGATATCTATATAGTCTTTAGCAGTGCACTGTCAAATGAGGTATCCACTTGAACTATATTGGCCATGACAAGAGGAAGGCCAAATTTTTTCCAACAGCTCTTGGACGAATGATTTTTCCGTCTGCAATGGATACATGGGGTTTGTAACTTGCTGTTGCATCCTCGACCCTAACCCCTTGACTGAGAAGATGACTAGCCACCACGAGAGTCGCTTGAAGACTAGATGGCCACGAGAACAGAAGCATTTGCAGGAGTCATCATCGAGCCTACAATGCTCTGCCTGAAGGTAATTTGCAGAGAAGGCATAGTATCCACCCCAAAATTTGCCCACGTATATGAGAAGCTAAATCGGGTCAGAGGTCGACAAGGAAGAAAACTGCAAGTTCTTAGTGATACTGGTGGAAAACAGGGAGATCAACAACCAGCAATTGATGAATCTTGAGCTCATCATCGAGTAAAGTGCACAATCGGTTCTATTAAGAAACAACAAAGGTATCCCATTGACAATGAGAGAAGAGCTACTCATAGACAACACATACACAAGAGAGATGTTATGTTTGTTCCTGTACATTGCGTGAAGAGTTTCCTAGACATGTTTAGCCAGTCAAAGATGAATAATCAACAGAGTGATGCTGGGTTCCACGTTGTTGATCATCCAAGAAATCACCACACAGTCCAGCACATACCATTCCTGATGCGCCTTCAACTTCATATCAGTGGATGACTCTTCAATCAAGTGGCGATCGTGGGAATGAACAACCAAGAGAGTCTTGAAGGCATTTTCCCAGCAAAAGAAATTATTCATATTGAGTTTGACGTCGATCGCCACCACTTTCAATGTCAAGGAGTCACCCACTGATGAGGTGTCCATCACTGCAAAGTGATGGAAAAGGAGGAACCCAAGTCGAACGAAAACAGGAGGTGCCATATCTTCATCGGCTACTGCAGAACCCATGTCCACAGAGAAGCAAAGGCAGATAGAGAGGAGAGCATTGAAAGAAAGATGCGAGAGAGGACTAATGGTAGAGGAAGAAGGTTGTGCCGTCAATAAGGGTGATTAAGCCTTAAAGCTCTAATACCATCTAGAATTAGGAATAACTAGATTGTAGTTTTCCATTGAAGAGATATATATATATATCTATGGATCCTCCAAGATTCGAATACTCATTTACACTGTTTACATAACTTCTATTCAACAGAAATTCTTGATGGTATTGCGGAAATCTATATGTTGTTTTCTTTGATAATATGGTGTGCCTCGTTCTTCAAAGAATCAGCAGAAAAGGATGATGCAAAAATTAGAAATAGAAATAACCAATCTACAAAAAATATAATAGACAGTCGTACATACAGATTTTTCTATAGGCCAAAATGACTGAGAGATCTGAAAATCTGTAAATTCACCTGTATGGGATGTGAACATGAGTTGAAGTGTCTCTGTACTTCTTTGCGAGACCAAAATCAATAATATAGACCTAACAGTAAGTGCAAAAATAGACAACAAAATATAAGAAATGCAATATAATTATGCATGAAAAATGATTTAGTTTGAAAAGACAAGTCTTGACACCTGATTAGCTCGTCTTCCCAAGCCCATGAGAAAGTTATCAGGTTTTATATCCCGGTGCAGAAAAGATTTGGCATGAACAAATTCAAGTCGATTGATCTGAAGAACGGAAATGAGGGGTAAGCAACCAATTGTTTCATCGTAAAAACACGGAAAAAATAAATAGCTAAAAATTACCATCTGATCAGCAAGCATCAGGACTGTCTTCAGTGAAAGTTTTCTACTACAGAAGTTAAATAGGTCTTCAAGACTTGGTCCCAATAAATCCATCACAAGAACATTGTAATCACCTTCCACACCAAACCATCTTACGTTTGGAATTCCAGCTATCAAGGAACAAAAGAGAGACAGTGATGACGTAAACTACATAATAATCACAAGAAGCTTCAGAGTAATATATTACTTCCTCCTTGCAGAATCCTGTAAAGCTTTGACTCATATAACAACTGCGGATGTTTGGTCTTTACATTTTCCTGATAAGGAACAAAATTATAGCACTCAGATTAACAACTTAAACAGTGCAAAGTAATGCAACTGGATCAGAAATGCAGTGACACACCATAACAAACCTAGTATTAATTAACAATAGAAACTTTCTAACTGTTTTCACTTGAAGTTCAGAACAAAAAGGAAATGCTTATGCTCCCAAACTTCAAGAGAGGCCGTAGAGAATCAGAGACTATAGGAAAATATAATTAAAAGCGAACCTATGTATTATTAAATGCCAATGAGGTCCAATAGTAAAACTAACCAATAACTTCCAACTGTTCCATGGCCATGAGTACCACTGCTATTGAGTTGCATCATCAATACTAACAGAACCAATTCATGGTGGATTACTCACAGCATTATTTTCAAGGAAATGCAAGAATAAATGTAAGAATAAAGTAACTACCAAATTTAAAGCCATGATATTATGTTTGCACGCACAATCAATACTAACAGAACCAATTCATGGTGGATCTGTAGGATGGCATTGTTTCGAAAAAAGTGTATAAATAATTGGAGGTTTAGCATACTCAAAATAGGAAGCCACATTCTTGTATCTCTCTATCCCTTGTAAAAAGTGATAATCATCCTTCCAACTTCATCATTCCCCAAGTTACACCCAGCAACAAATTAAATGATAACAATGTCCATCACAGCACAATCATACCCTAGATATGCCAGTGCACTTCTATCTTCTCAAGCTTTTCATCAAGCTCTAACATGATGATCATGTGTGACAGAGAGGTACAGCTGTCTACATCTAGGTTGTCCATGAGAGCATGGGAAAGAACCACCTCTCTAGGTAGTTCCTTGCTATCAACTAGAGACACCATAACATCCTCTGGATGACCTCATCACCAACTACCATGTGAGTCCCACAACATCAATGCAAACATCAAATATCTCACGTGGACCATCACAAACAACATCTCTATGTAGGCCATCTCAACTGATGGCAGCCCTTGACCATGTCAACCACAAGGAATATTTGTTGAGCTGTGCACAAACAGGTAAGGCCAGGTTTTCCAAGCGACTGTCTTGGCATGGTTCAGGCAAGGCCAAATCCAGGTCACAAAAAAAAAAAAAAATATCAAGGTCAAGCTGCATGGCCCAGGGCTGGTGCATCAAAAATTACACATCTATGTGCAAGTTGACAGAAAAAGGGTAGCATTCTTCTATCAAATGTTTCCAATTAGGTACACCTTCCACAAAGTTGTTTTCGTTGTTTGTTTTTGTGAAGAATAAAAGAGATAGGTTGAAGAGGAATTATACTGCCAACAAATAAAAGGCCTCTATATATAGAAACTACACATAACCGTTAACTCTAATTCATTAATATTCTTTAACACTTTCCCTCAAGTTAGAGCATCTAGCTTGCAAAAATCACAATAACAATTCAACAAACTTAAATATAATAGTAAATAACAAATATATAGAAGAATATAAAAAACCAATTGTTGTAACAAAAGTAGCAACAAAAGGCAATAATTTGAGAACTATATCTTAGTATCAAATTAACCATTGGATACAATGTGAGGAACGAAACCAATTAATATAGTAGAAGTAAGACCAAAAGGCATTAAATTGAGAATTATAACCCAGACAGTAGTAGACTAATCAACAAATACAGTCTGAGGTAATAAAACAAATAAACAAACGTGGTCTATCCTCCAAAAATAGGTAGATAGATATGATCTATCCTTTTTTGTCATCTTCGTTTTTTCTTTTTTTCCTCTTTTTTCTTTCCTTTTCTCTCTTGATCTCTCCCTCATTTTTTCTTTTTCTTTTATTTTCTTTTATTTCCCTTTTTTTCTTCTTATTTGCCACATCTTTTTTGTCTATCTCCTGATATGCAATCCTAATGGATGAAGTGATGATGAAACCCTTAAGCTTGACTTTAATTCCCCCACACTTCAACAAAAGAACAACATTGTTTTCTTTGAAGGTAATTGGGATGAGGTTCCCATCCTTGTTGCACGTCTAAGACCTGATGGCCACAACTTCCCTAGAGTTCAACTTGAGGGCTTTCTCTAGGAGGATGCCCAAGTTAGTTTTAGAAGGCAAGATGATCTTCTCCACAAGTATCCTGTAGCACGATGGTAGTAGCAAACATGTGGGTAATCAGGGCCTACCTTGTGACTTTAGTGCCCATATTTGTCATTGAGTTGTTGGGTACTACAAGATCCAATTATTAAAGATGGAACCACAAGTAGTGGAACTGGGAAGGGAGCAATGCACGAGGATGGTAGGGTTTCTCCCTCTATTTTGTAGGTGTTAGCAGGATTGGTGGGTGGGGTAGGGCAATGCTGAGTGGTTCGTGTAGGGAAAGAATGGCAATGGTTGATGGTGGCAAAAAAACTAGGTGAACAATAGGGAAGGGACTGAACATGGGAGGAGGAGCATTAGCAATAGATTACATGGGTGGACACAAACTGACATTGGGGGTGGCAACTTCAATAAGGGTTGTCCATGGTGGAAGTTGGGAGAAGGGTAGTAGATAAGGTTTCCATCAGATTTCTCATACTTTTTGTACTATCAAAACCTAAACGTTGATACCATATGAAAACCACAAGAGATAGGTGTAAAAGAGGAATTCTGTCATCTACAAACATAAAGTCTCTACATATAGAGATTAAATAAAAAAGACAAAATAACTTAGATAATGTTAAACTAAACCCACACATAACCTTTAACTCTAATACATTAATATTCTTTAATAGTTTTTTAAGAAGAGAAAGAGGAGAAGAAAATCAAGACATGAATAAATTAAAAATAAATGATGTATAAGACATGCTTGTTATCAGATGACTAAAAAATGCATTGAAGAAAAGAAAATTTTCTTCTCAAGTTCCTACTTCAATGTAATTAAATACATTATACATCTTTTCCTTCCAATTGTCTATGGCTTGTGTTCAACATAACCATACTAAAAAGTCCATTGTTAAAGACACCCAATGCAAATGTTGTTTATTTTCCATAACGTATTATTAAAATGGCACTCACTCCAATAATTTATCAAGAGACAAGTACAAATGATCAACATTCATTTGTAGTTTATATTGTTAGCTTTCAGTTTCCCATACATTAATGGTAGTATCATCTTTCACACCTACAACCTTTGCATAGCACATGCCTTTGGTTAGTGGTATTAAATGGCTCAAAAAAAATTTACTACAGAAGTTATGCACTAATAGCTCTTAGAATAACTAATTACCTGCAAACTTTGCATAGCACATTCCTTAGCAATGCAACTAAAGACACAACGAGGGAGGGAAAAAGTTCATCTTCAGGATGGAGACAACGTAGAGGAATTTCTCCCCCTAACATGTTAAAAGGCATCCTATTGATGAGATAAGTAACAATAAGAATAGAAACAGACCACAAATACATAGGAACCATTAAATACAGGGTACGAGCAACATCTCAGATATGACGATGTTTGCATTCCGACATTCCATTTTGCTGTGAGGTATGTGGACAAATAGTTCAGCGGATAATGCCAAGAGACTCACAAAATTGTTGAAGAGCGCATTGTAGAAATTCTAAAGCATTGTCAATACAAAAAAAATTTAGAGAGTAAAATAATGATTACAAATTTCATCAAAGAAATTTTCAATAACATCCATGACATAAGACCAATCTTGTAAGAAGTACATCCAACTGACACGAGAATAATCAACAAACACAATGTAATACTTGTGGCTAGAAATGGATGGAGTTCTAGTGGGCCCCCAAATACCACAATGGATAAGATAAAAAGGATTCTTACTAGAAGATAGACCTGAGCGATGATAGGTAGCACAATGATGCTTACCCAACTGACAAGACTCACAACAAAAATAGGGGATAGAACACCAAGCCAATGCCTATTGAAGCTTCTAGTGAAAGCAATAGAGCTCCCTGTCGAATGTTGAAAAGATGTCCATAGACTTCAAAGACCCGAGAAATATTCTTCTCATGGTGGTAGGTCATCTTAAGAGTATCCTAGAGTTTCTTTGCAGGTTTAAGCATCGCCACCCTCTAAGAGATGGCAGGTTTGATGTTGTTAATGAGCCAAGCAGCATCCACAACACACCAATCCTCATATTTTGCATCTTTAAGATTGGGTGTCGGATGCATGATATGATTCAGCCAACAGTGAGCAAAAAGAAACTTCTTGAAATTGTGAGCCTAGATGAGATACTTGTCATTTAACTTCTCCAATGTACCAATAAGATTTTTAGTGAAGGCATTGGCAGAATCCATCCAGCATAAGATAGACAAAAATGAACAGTAAAGAGTGTAGATGACAGATTCGTATATGCTCCTATGTCCTCTTGGCCAAAGACATCTGCAAACAGAGAGGGTCTCGAGCAAAGTATCAACAAGTGAGAACATATGACAGACCCGTAAGAGAGGGTTCCCCAACAGGAGAGGCGAATAGGAGGGAATCTGTTAGAGAAGTGTTGATGGTAGGAGAATAGTGGTGAATAGGAAGGAAAACTACGGGATAGGGTTCACCGACAGGAGACATATCGCGAGAACCACAAGAGCTCTACAAGAGAAGAAGAGCCTTATGGGAGAGCAAACAACACTATAAGCAAACAAACAGGAGTGATTGTCATAAGAGAGAGAAGCCATTGAGAGAGAACCTACAGGAGTCAAAGACTGACAGCAAAGATTAGGGCAAGAGAAGGCTCTGATACCAAGTTAGAAGAAAAGAATGTTGTCTATTACATTTTAAGGGATTTACAACATATTTATAATACGGTAACATTTATACAAAACCCCTTACTAAAAATATATTGTCCATATTCTAACAAGTTCAGCCAAAATTTATTTTAGCAGCTATGCACTAATAGCTCTCACAACAACTAATAACGCAAGGTGTCCAACTTTTATACATGCACAACACCACTACACACCTTAACAATGATGGTGATGGCACCATGCACATGTCAAATTTTGGCAACATGAATGTAATTAGTTATAATATGATAGCCGATGGCAATGGTGCTACAATTTTAGCACATCAGATATAAAGTGGTGGTAGTATTGTAGTGTTTTACTGCTATTAGTGATCATTTGGCACACTAGGGATGCAACTACATTTTTCCTTTCTAGTAATGTCTTCCATTGATCACGTTGTTATTGTAATTGAGGCAAACTCAAAATATGCCACTTTCAAAGATATTGAAAGCATGTTGGATTGGACTGGCTAAATCACATAGTTATCACAGTTATCACTGCCAAAGCATGTTGATCACTTTCAAATTATGGTGTCATTTTATGTAGACTGTATAACCACAGTAGGTTATCACATAGTTATCAAGGTGGGCTCCTAGATGCTATGGCATTGGGAGTTTTAAGAATTAGGCCCATTTTTGTTTAACCGGAACCTTGTAAGGTCCTATTATGGATCCAACAAGGAACAACAGTTTTAAAAGATGCTTCAATAGTTTCTCAACCCTAGTCACCTATTTAGTCTAATTTAGACTTTTTTTGTAACTGAATATTAATTTCTATGTCATGACTTTTAAATAGTTTTTAGTCTTATTTTCCCATAAATATTGTACCCTATATCTTGAAAATGTTTTTTTTATGTTTAAAGAGGATATATCAATGCATGGCATGATTTATTAATGTGCCATTTGTTTATCTTTTGATATAAATAAACCAATACTAATAGTAGGACTAGAAAAAGTTTAATTTATTACTTTAGACATTTAGACATGGACTATGGATTTGGCACCTTAAAAGCCTTGGATTATTGGAGCTAACAACCTGACAATTTAGAATCTCTACAATGTTGAGGTTATACTATGTATTCTATATAAATTTCCAGCAAAACCTTATACAATTGTAAAATTAGAACATCCTTAAAACTGGTAAACAGATTTTCCACTTAGGGTTTAGCCTACAAGGAATGGGATGTATAAGACCACAAATGTCATGCATGTCATTGTAAACAATACTCATACTCATATCTGTCTTTCAAATTGAATAATTGCATCCATACCAATACCATGTCAATACTCATGCATGTACCTATATCAAGGTATATAGTCCAAGTGAACAAGTTGATTTTGATCAAGTCATCATGCTGGAGAAATCCCTAGGAAGCAATGAAAATATTTAAATCTTTAGCATTTATACATATATTATACATATGTATAATTATTTAATAGTATTTATGTATACTTTTAGCTCTATTAGTTCCTAAATAACATCAAAATAAATAAATAAATAATCTCAAAATAACATCGAAACACAAAGTGTGATAATACCAACATGTATATTTTAGAAATATGTATGACTATATTTCCAAATTATGTAACTTTTAATAATATTCCACTAAAAACTACTGATACCTTCTAAGGCAGTTGCCTAAGCAATAGGCACCAAGGTGTAAAAGAAATGCTCACATCTTGCCTGCTTGCATCACCTTATCTTAATTAAGTGGATCTTTTGTTAGATTCATTTAATTAAATATATGTTTCAAAGATTTTTAAATGTTTTTCCTTTCAAAAAAGTGTAATATAATTTTCTTGATGGAATAATATTGAAATATACAAAATTATTTAAATATATAATCATATATATTATTTAAATATATTTAGTATCATTATACTTCATATTTCATGTTGTCTTAGGATTATTTAAGTATTCAAGTGTTATTTGGGAAATAATAGAGTTAAAAGTATACGTAATTAGCATGTGTATGGATATATTTATTCATAACTCCATCACCCTATTTTGTCTTCATGCCAATGTTGTTCAGTACCATAATCCATTCTGTGTAGTTGGTCCAAGTAACACACCTATTCCACCACATCTCTATAAGACAAACATCAAGGAAGACACAGTATCTCAAAGAAAACAAGCACAATCAGCACTCCCATCATTGTCGGATTTCAAGATTTATTTAATAAAAGTAACATTTCACAGAAACCAATTGGATGGAAATCCAATTAGGCAACCAATGCGCTGAAAATGCAGAACCATGTGAATCAAAAAAAAAGAAAAAAAGAAAAGAACCATGTAATTCCCAATTCCCAATTCCCAAGCAACACAAACAAGTCCATTTCCATCGATGCATAGACTGGTTAAACTTCACCCTTGTTGAAAAAAACGGTCAAGAAACTAAAAGAACGATAGCAACCACGAAGTGAAATCCCAAACTTACAAGCTTAATACCGACTTCCTCGTTGTTCTGGACATTCGTGCCTGTGACAGGAGACAACAGAAAATCAACACCACCACACAGACAAGAGGTCCAACATTTACACGAAAACTACCATCGCCAACAAAATTTCAATCTTTACATCGAGAATCAAAACCCTGCATACCTAAATAGATTTCTCCGAAGGAGCCGCTCCCGATCTTCCGCCCGAGCTTGTACTTGTTGCCGACACGCGGCTCCATCCCTCCCCTCCCCTCTCCCCCCTCCTCCCCCACCACACCAGCAGCAGCAGTGGCGGCAACAGTGAACAGCCCTAGAAGGCGGACCAGAACCACCCTTCCAGATCCGGAATCAGACAAGGAGGGAAGCAGATCGGCATGAGGGGAGGGGAAGGGGGAAGAGGACGACGGAGAGGAACGGCGTCATAATCCGACGACCCAATCGAGAGCTGGCGCGAGAGAGAGAGGGGGGGACGGGGACGGAAAACGAGGATTTTGTCTCGTCTTTCTGAGATGTTGATGCCTCCGTCGGGCTAGCTTTGGGTGGGACAGCTCAAGGCTGGTGATAGGATTAATATATAGATATATATACATATTTATTTATTTTTAACTTTTTAAAATATTTATAGATATATATCATTATTATTACATAAAATATATAACTTTTATTACCTAAATTATTATAAAATTTTAACTATATTTATAAAAATAATTTTAATTTTAATTTTATCTCACTTTTAAAATTAAAAAATTATTCTGTTATAAAGTACTTAAAACGTTATAAAATTTATCCAACTTAATAAAAATGTATTATTTTATTTATTAAAAATTACAAAATTTATTTTTATAAAAAATTTAAAAAAATTACATCACATAATTTACATAAAAAATAAATTTATAATTTAAAAAATGAAAAATAATATTTTCAAATTTTACGTATTTAAATTCATCTATGAAAATTTATCTATCTAATTATCTAGTTTTTTTTCCATAAATTCGAACAAACTCTCGATATTTGACATATATCAAGGCTTCTAATACATTTTTTTTTAACTTTGATCTTCTATCGTCCAGCACACTTCTATTAATACTGAAAACTTATTCACATATTACTAAAAACATTAGAATTATTAATAAGATGAATGATAAAATTGAAAAAACTAATGTTTGATTGTTCCACTAATCTATTACATCAAATAAATTCATATCTAGATATTTATTCATAATTGATAATATTAAAAGAATTTATTTTATTTCTAAAAAGTATAGTTTAGTAAAAGGTTAAGATAAGATGATAATTACGATAGAATATCTACTTCTTCTTCGTCTTAAGCTTTTAATAATACTCGTGATAGCATTGATAAAGAAAATTATATTATTCTTGTGTTATATTTTATTACGTATAAATCAAATATTTTATTTAATTTTTCTTCTTTTGTTTGTTTGCGTATTTATTTCAAAATTTACGTCTAAACAATTTTACATTCCTCTAATTAATTTATTAATTAATTTTATTTTCTCAATGATCTAAACAAGACTCAATATATATAATAATGAAATTTCATGCAAATATTTTAAATTTTTTTCTTTCATTTTATTTATCATTGGTAAAAAAAAATGATGACTATCGTATTTACGAAAAACTAAAGAAATTTTATATAAATAATGTAATACATAAATAAAAGTAGAATAATAAAAATGGTTCGTAAATTTTAATTCTTTACTATAATCAGTTATATAACGGTTATAATAAGATTTAATAGAATTTTTATACAATAAACAATTTTCTTTTTTTTAACAATTATCTAATATTAAATATAAAAAATTTCATCCATGCAAAACACCGATAGTAAATTTTTTGTGGCATACCAAATGTGAATTCTACCCGTCACTAATAATTTCAACGTAAATTTTAATTTTTGCAACAGTAACTTATACAATAAAGTTAATAATGTAACGCATAATAAAATAATTTAAAATTATTTAATAAAATTATTCTACTTTTAAAAATAAAATTAAAATTTCTCCATATTCCAAAAGTTTTTCAAGAAACTATTATGGCATTTTAGTTATTTCATTAGACAACTAACTCCTAATCATCACAATACATTATGCATTAAGTTCATTCGTTATGCATTTGTTTGGGAAATAACTATGTTCATTCGCATTGTTTGACATGGAGTCTCATAGATAACCTCTATAATCCAATTTCTGTTAAGAGGGTATTTGTACATTTGAAAAATAGGAAAAATAGTTAAAAATTACGAGAAATTTGACTTATTATTTCTTACAATTTTTTTCTATTTTTCTTATTTTTTAAAGGCACAAATCACTCTAAAATTTCTAATCTCTTGAAGTATTTTAAATATTACAGCACATAATTCAAGAACACAACTAAATACAACACTTGGCTGCCATCAAATGGTCAATGGAAAGGATGGGCAAGTAGTCGTTGGTAAGTGGGGAATGCAAATTAATTAGTTAAGTTGACCTAATCCAACATGATTTTTCAAAGTTGGTACAGAGCACATGGGATAGCATGACAATGATATTTTTTAATCAATTTGATATATCATTTCACAAAAGTAAAGGGAGATTTGTGTTTTTAGAAAATATAAAATGTATTGAAAATAGTGAGAAATTTGATATATTATTTTTCATCATTTCTTATATGTACTTTTCAAAGATAAAAACCTTCCCTGGATGTCAAAATAACTATATATTGTTTTGCAAAAATTACATATCAAAAATTTGATTGAACTTATTTATCGTAAATTTGTTAGGGTTTGTCGAACTTTACATCGATTTGTTAAAGTTAGAAAACCCAGGATTGTGTATATTCTACCATTTACATAAATGACATGTCACTTTTCAAATTTAGCATATCAAATCTCTAATTCGACACATTGAAAACACAATTCAACACAACTTAACATGGTTAAATTGTACAATTGATCGACACCATACAAGCAAACCATGAGCTATAGATCATGTTTAGGTCATCTCCTTTCACTCTTGATATGATATGACTTCACACAAATAATTGTGTAGACACAATGCTGATTAGATCAAGTTAGCACAGCATGACCTATTTACATCTCTACAATTAACTCAAGTCAAATAAGGTAAATCAAGATGATCCTTGTCAAATGAAAGGATGTTTACGTTAAGAAGAAAATCTATTTTGACCTAAGGTGGATGTTTAGTTATCCATATATATATATAGTCCAATAATAGAAAAGATAATCAAGAAGAAAACATATTTTGGATTTTCATTTTTTTTTCTTTTTCTTATGGGCTCGATGAAACAATCAAAAGAGGATGAATTTGTTAGGGTTATACTTGATGGCTTTGATCTTTATCTTCTATTTCTTCATTAATTTACACTATAAGCATACCACGAATTTAGGCTAACGAGGAGTTTGAGTCATCCAAAAGGTCTAAAGAAGTTTGAAAAGTTCAAAAAGTGAACTAAAACGTTTGCGTGATATCTAAAAAGCAAGAAAAGTAATTTCTAACTTTCTTTGGTATAAATACAAAAAACTTTTGAAACTTCACTTTTTAAAATCTTTATATTCTCTCGTAACCTTAAATCATAAATCCTAATTTTCTTTCGTCCCCCATCCCATTCTTCCCCCTTTGCTTCCATCCCTCTCCATTCTCAAAAAAGTTTCTTCCCATCTCCTTTCACCATGCTTCTCCACTCCCAACCCCCTAAAAAGAAAAAAAAAAAGAAAAAACCCTATATCTATTTATAACATGAAGATTATTAAAAACTAATAATTTCAACATCATCAACAAAATCAAACTCAAGACCTTAAGATTAAAGACAAACTCCCTTACTCAACGTCTACTTGACCTTCCCTCTCCACCTGCCTAAAAGGCATCTTCCCTCCCTTAACCTTTGCTAGAACAAACGACTTCAAAAAAGATCAAATAAATAAAAAAATGAAACATAATTAATGGTTGATTTTCAATAAATGAAAACAAATTTGAATATTGGTAGCTGATTTTTAAAAACGAAACTTATGATTCATTCATGATTTAATTTTTTTGCTTTATTATCATCCACACACACCCCCCTTTTTTTTTTCCTTTCTGTATTTTTCATTTACTAACTTCACTAATTTTTCAATTTCCAAAAACAAAGCCTCACTAATTTTTCTTTCTTTTTTCTCTTCACTTTCCACCATGGGACAAGAATAGGAAACACGATACAATTACTGATTCATTTACGAAAATTTCCAACATCCCCAACTGTAAAAACCCAAAAAACACAAAAAAAAAGCCAACAGCAAAAATTTCTAACAAAAACAAACGTGAATCCATTTGATGATGATGATGATTAGGGGGGAAAAATAGATATATTGCTCCGGACCATTTTCGACTGCAGATACCAATCAAATGCCAAATATTTCCAACACTTACAAGCAGTATTATTTGGGGAAAGAAGATGGCAACAATGTCTCTACATGAGTTCTGGGGTAGCTGTCAACAGCAGAAGCTTGTCACAAGGCCCTGGTTAAAACTTTTGCACCTTGAGGGCTTGACAAAGCACGGAAGCTTCTCACTCCAAAATTCAATTCATTCCTTAAGCCATAAGCACGATTTCACCCCTCGAACCTGAGTGCAGAAGAAAACCCAACACAAATCAAAACAGCAAAAATCACCAAAGAAAACAAGCAGAGCTGGTGCCAAGGAGGAGGAGGAGGAGGTTTCGGCCTGC
Organism: Amphibolis antarctica; assembly: GCA_024699675.1. Taxonomy (NCBI): domain Eukaryota; kingdom Viridiplantae; phylum Streptophyta; class Magnoliopsida; order Alismatales; family Cymodoceaceae; genus Amphibolis; species Amphibolis antarctica. Next base: position 25,082 of record JAMKPZ010001970.1, read on the forward strand.
CGTTACATTGTTCATAGATATCCTTTGCCAGCTGAAGCATTGCTTCACTTTCCTCAGCCATCTTTGAAACCCTCTCAACCTCCTTCATTGCCTCGGATGCCAGGAATGACTTGACCTCTGCTTCAGAGACTTTGTAAACAGCTGCTGCAACGACTTCTTCAGCGGTTTCCATTGGAGTAGCAAAATTGGAGTGCTGTGTTGGCCTACTTCGGTGGGCGTCCTTTGGTTTTATCGTTGGAGTTTTTGTGGCAAAAGAAGCATCCTTACCAAGTTTATATCCCTTTTGAACCTGAACGTGAGAATTTTAGTGATCATAAAAGAAACTTTATTTTCAGTAGAGTGAAAAATCTAAATAAAATACAAAAGTCAGTTGCATGCAACCAGAATTCAAGGGAATACGAATTAATAGTCCTTAATTACAGTGGAGTAACTGTTTTTGTTTTCCGGAATAACTGTTAAGGACTGTTTGTTTGGTTGTTTAGTCCTTAACAACTAAACAATTTTTTAATAGTAATTTTCCTTTTTTAGCAAGCATGTTTTGGTGAACTTCCTTCCCAGAGGGGCTTCAAAACCAATGCCAGAAAAAACACGGCAAAAAAGTTCATCCACTTGACTTTTTCCACAATGTCTGCGAATAAATGAAGAAAAAAACCAAAGCAACTACGCTTGCCAAACATGATTTTCATTTTTTAAAAACCAAATAAACTCATCTACCACATGGTTTATTCCAGACAAAAAACAAAAACCAAATTCACTTAACAAATGGCCCCTAAGATTCAATTGGGCTGATGTCCAGGAATACTATACAGAGGCAGCTAAAGTGTTTCATAAAGAATAGAAATTATTGTGCTACGAAAAACTAAAAAGCAAAACAAAATGATTGCACATGCCACCAAGTAGCAGAAATGAAAATCACCAACCCACCTTTTCAATTCTTTTTTGAGTTGCAAGTCTTCGCAATTTGGAAGTGAGAAGCCGTCGAAAATTAGGTGGCAAATCCTGCTTTTGCTGTAAAACACCAAGAAAGAACAATGAATAAACGTGCAACTCGTACGGATTTAAATGTTGGAGTATCTACAAGCCTTTTATTCTTCAGAAACTAAATCCAAAAAATGGGGACTGAAGAGAGTACAACAAAACATGTCATACATGATTTTTGTTTAAATAATGAGAGGTACATGGAAGGGAAACAACGCAAACTAGTTTTATTTTTAAAATTAAAAATAATTAATTACTCATTTAATATTTTTTGATATTGGTAATGTTTTCACCAAAGCTCAAACCTAAAAACTTTTTTTAAGACTTTATAAGAGAAGAAAAGACCAATTATGCTATCCATTGTTGATTATCATTTCATTATATTTCCATTGAAAATCCAACGCCAAAACCCAAGGAGCTATAAAATCCTAATCCTTCTTTTTTTTTAATCTAATGAATACCATGATAAACCATGGAAGTCTATAAAAGTAAACAAAAACTGGAATTTCTAGAGGTAATATTAAGTGACATTTCTAAGATACCAGATTGAAATAACAAGAATTCCTTCCACTGTACCTTTTCCTAGGATAAATATTTGTAAAATCACCTTGACCACTAAAGGATAACAATTCTAGAAGTTCCATATATTCTGATGCCATGATTTGTGAAATATGCTTCAATAGCTTCAAAGTATATAAAAATATTAGCTGTTATGTTCATCTCCTGGATTTATATTTTGATGTCATGATGTGATCGCAAGAGCAAAATTGAAATAATGATCTAGTCTAACATTTATTACAATGTGTAATTACTTTTAACTGCTATAATTCACACAAACTTGAAATCAACACCCAGTTGAGTTAGTTAGAACTGTGTGATCTCCAATTTTCTCAGGATTCAAATATTGATGATAACATCCTCTAATCAATTTCAAAAAAAACAAAAACCAAGGATTCAGACAAAACCTGTCATAATAGTAATGGAAAACATAATGGCATCTACAGTGTAGTGCATTTTTAGAATCAATACACAAAATTAAAGTTCGTAAGATTAAAAATAACATTAGATAGACAGTGGGAAGCACATCTTGATACAAGCACAAAGCATTGATTAACCGTACTACGAAAAAACCAATTCATTGACAGAAATCATGACATGGTCCCTGCAAAAACACTGATTATAGACATCCCACACTTGCCTCAATATAGTTATGAATTGCCCCTATTTCTGCTCCACTTGAATCTTGCACAGCAGAAATAGCTTCAAGGATCACAGGCGTAGACCTGGGAGATGTAAAGTTGTAAACTGCATTACCAACCAAGAATCATGCACATCTAACTTATTTGGGAATATTTCTGAATAGATGCCAAGAACATTGGATTACTATGAAATCAGGAAGAGAAAAAAAGAAATTTGTCTTTTGAAAAAATGGCTAGGTATACCTATCACATCTTATCAACAGGATCTGATTCAAAAAATTGAGCCTAAAGGGTAGACGATGAAACAACACAAAACAAGTTTGCTAAGGCACTAATGTGACAGCCAAGGGTGTCTGAGCACTCAAAATAATTAATTATTCTTTCAAACCCAGTAACATTTATTTATGCATGTCAATAATTAAGCAAATAACGCATTAATATACCTACTTTATGTTAGAGAAATATTTCTCTAATGATTTTGTTGATGTAAAACTTAATGACAAATGTGAAATCAAAGAAGGTCAAGCTTTTGCAGGATATATAAAGTAACATGGTGAAATAAGATTATGATCAAGAATAATTGAAAGAACATTAAGGATATAAGAATCAAAGAAGATCAAAATTATGAAGGATATATAGGAAGAATGAAAACAGTAAAGCAAGGGCAAGGAAAAAGCCAAAGCACTAAATGATGAAAGAAATGCTAAATCCTTACATAAGGAATCAAAAGAAAAGCAAGAGAGATATTAAGGAATATTATTAGCTTTTTTTATGTGCCTATAGAAAACTGGTAAATTTTCAATCCTTATGGATCTTAGATTTGCATTTCATATAGACTAGAAATATGAATCATCATAGAGATCATGAAATTTAGAGTTTGTTTATGCACATTGGAAATTCAAGAAATGAAAACGAAAATGAAAATTAAAAATCCAAAAATAGAAAAAATTAAATATCAAAACTTCTAAAAATTAAATATTTTAAATTATCAAATTAATAAAATACATCTGCAAAAAATAAGTTATTTTTTTATTAATGCAATTAATTAATTTTTTATTGATACTTTTTAGGTTTTGCACCACCAATGGCATCAACTCCTATGTTGGCTCTACCGCCCACCTCCTCCCCAACACCATCAATGGCGTCAACACCATCCCCCACGACAATCTCATCAACTCTGCCTCCTTTAACACAACTGTCACTCTCAATACACCCCCACCAGCAACCCTGTAAATGACCTTGAGGGCATAGGTGCAACTAGGGCATGGGATCCACTTCATCCTCTATTTGACTCTCCTACCAAGCAATCCACTTAGGGCATAAGACATGCTTAGGGAAAGATCAAAATTAACAATATTTAGCAAGAATACTTTATGTTCTACACCATGCAATGAACACATTTTTGAAAGTAAATCTTTATGATTCCTAGAACTTCTTGTATCTTACCATCAATTTACATGTCACAAATAAAGCATTGACCGTATATCAACCTACAATTTAAGACATTACCTACATTATGCTCCATAATTTCTCCTATTACATCCTTAATTCCTACCATTAATTCATGTTCCACCAATAAATTATTAGCTAAATGTCATTCAATAGTATAAATAATATTGTACTCAACAATTTCAGCCATGGCAACCTTGAGCCTTACAATATGGATTTAAGGCTGCTTATAATTTCCAAACCTAAATTTAGCGCACATAAAAATAAAACAATTGTTGGTTGCCTTCATCCATTGTTTACCTAACAAAATCTATTTAGTGATTGCCTGCACATTTTTCTTTTGTAGAGTTTTTGTATGTATGGCTGCATCATAATTTCTCAGCCATGGTTGCACATACTTCATAAGGTCGATTCAATGTAAACAAAGCAAGTTTCCAAAAGAACTAAAAGAAATAATACAACATATTAAATATATCATAAAATATAATATATTTTCTTCCCTCCCTCTCTCGCTCCCGCTCCCCCTCTTGCTCCTACTCCCACTCCCCCTCACCCTCGTCTTCCCACTCCCACCATGTCCCCTTCCCTCTCTCTCTCCCTCTCCCCATCCCCCACCCCCCTCTCTCTCTCCCCACAATCTTTGGGATTATGTGCAACATCAATGATTAATGGATCTCTCCTCTCTCATGCTTGCCATAAAAGCCTTCAACCCTACCACAGACCTATCACATGTGGCATCAAAGCTCCAAACCCATCCAACATATCAGGTGTAATACTCCATACCTAAATCTACGTAGTTAAAACTTAGGGAGGCTTGTGCCCAAGAAATCCAAAGAAAATGAACACATTTTTGTGTTTTCATTGTTATGGGATTATTAGACAGGAAAATACTGTTCTGTTCCCCACATAGAAAAGGAAGTTGATTTATTTTCCAAGGGATTTGGATGTAACTTCCAAAGGAAACACAATCGAGTTGCATACTATGGTAAGCAATAACACTGGACGATTGGTCAAAAGAAGAATTGATTGCATTAATTATTGCTTCCTTGATTTCTCACTAGTTACATACATTTTTTCCTTTTTCATTGATTTCAAAGGAAAAATATGACCATCGCAATGATACATAAAAAATCTTGTAATTCTGTTACCCTAAAATTATTGGTGAATATGCACCACAACTTAAACCATCAGCTTCAATTATAGAGGCAACCATCTATGTGCCTTAATATTATAGACAATCTAGTTGTTTATGTGCCTAGAATTGTTTTATCTAAACAAAAATAGATCACAATTTTCATCCAAAATCCTTCAATTGACAAATAGTAGTCCTCTTCCTCACTCATCATCCAATATTCAAAACCTTTGCAAGTAGCCTCTTTCTCCCTCTTGTAGCCTGTCTAGTCATTTTTGTGGACTTGACCAATAGGCCCATATTTTCTCAAATGAATGTTTACTTATGTTTCAAGTGTATATAAAAAGTCTGAAAAACAAAGTTTTCATTCAATAACAAAACCTATACACCAAACTCAATGCCTTGCACCCTCGATGAACTTGTTGTGAACAATTTGTACAGGTGACACGTCTTTTTACATGAAAAGAGAATATAACTTAAGATAATCTTTGTACAATAAGTACACATAAACATGCTTATTCATATACACCACAACCTGAGTAAGGGCAAAGGGTCTTACTTTTAACAAAACGACAAGAAGAAACAAAATGGCCCATCGAATCCCTATTTGGATATTTATCCACTAATTTTAATCAGATAGCATGGAAACTTTTTTATATGAATTCAAAATTAAAGAGGAATATAACATACCCAGTGGATGGCTTCAAATCAAACAAGTTATCTGGAGAATTTGCTGATAAACCTTCTTGCTTAATGTGGGTGGAGGAAGCAGGTGTCTCCAAACCAGAAATGGGAACAGGTGGAAGAGCCTTTACCTTCTGAGACCTGACTTTCTCCCTGGAACCCTGACCACTAGAACTAACACTCAAATTCCTCCATTTGTCCTACACGGATGAAAAAGTGTAAAAGAAAATGAATATGGAAAATCCAGGCATTTGCAACCACAGCATTTTCTCCATCAATATGAAAACTCTTAGAGGGGAAAAATGAGCAAAAGATGCAAATAATTGACCAGTTTTTCGAGCATTGCACTAAAAAGTAAAAAACAGGAATCACAGTGCAATGTCTGCATGTGAATTTTATATTTACATTTCTATAGACAAATGCATCTATAAAAGTAGGCCATTTTCTATAGTCATGAATCCATATTTCCATTATTTTATTCCAGGAAGTGGAACAATAGCAAAACCTGAAGCAAAGTTGGATAATGAAATGTTTGAGTAAATATTTATTCTGGTATTCCTAGGGATTAGTTATGAATAGTCTGAGTCAACAGTCAACCTATAGAAACTTTATAGCTTTTCAGATAGAAAATAATTAAATAGGAGAGTGACAAGGTAATTTGAGATTGTAGTGGCACTCATTGATACTTCAAAACAATTTATCTGACAATTTTTAGGTATTAATGATTATATGCAATTGGACACTTGAAGTAATAAGGAAAAAATATACATAGTTACATACATATAAAAGATGAATGGCTGTATGCCTCTTTTGGCATATTTGAACAGTTCACTGTTGAAGTTCCTCTTCTTCTGTAGCATCTATCTTGTAAAAGAGCATGTATGCAGAAAGATATGCATTCGTGAAAAAAAATCAAAACAAGATTCAACAGTGGGAATGAGGAACCAAATTTATAACAAGCCAACCAAAGAAAACCACCCATCATGCAAAGAGCATCACTGGCTAATTTGGATAAAAATATGAACACAAAAGTGAGACAATTCATGGAGATTTGATGGGGAGGGGGGGAGGGAGAATTCAGAAAGGAATCTACTGTTTTTCAATGTATAAATACTTTTCCTTCCTTGCCATTCTCATCCTCCCCCCCTAAGAATCTCTACTTCCGTCCACACCCAACCTTTTGCAGGGTGCTCAACTCAACCTTCCACCCAACAAATATGGCAAGGTGTGAGAATGATGGGATGCAAAGTGTCTACAACCAGCAAATATGGCAATGGTGTTTCCAAGGGAAAAAATCCAATAGTTCCAAGAGGAAGCTCGAAAGCAAAACTAGGGTGGCAATAGTTAGACAAATGCCAAAGTAATAAAGTCAATGATTCCATAGCAGAAAGGGCAATTGCTGGGAAATCATTTGGGACCAAAGGATGGAAGAACATGAATATAAGGGCGGGGTGGAGGGGTGGAGGGGAGTTTGTGTAGCTTGGACATTGGGGGAATGAAAACAAGGAAATGAAAATGTAAAAGTATAAGTGTCTGTGCCTCTAGAAATTAATGAAAATGAAAATGAAATTTTCTAGATATAAAAGGACGAGATTTCCTCATTTAACAACCTTCCCCTATTCAAACATCTTCCACCGACATTTTTCGCACCCTTTGCCCTCTTCCTGGTAGTGTTTCCTCCTATGTTGCAAACACCACCACCATCAATGGTTAGTGTGACATACACCTTCAAAGCCAACCCGCACCATTATCGTCAACAAAGCTCCACCCTACACCATTTGTCGTCATGCACTTTGGAGAAAGCAATTTTGACCTAGGTAGCACCCTACCCATGTGAATCACTACTGCATGTAGGGTCCGATTTAAGGCTTCCACATGTGCACAATCATTCCTCCAATGGTGCCCATTCATTATACAGTAGGTGATAAGGAACCCATCAAACTGTCATGAAGAAGAAAGGGAATGTAACAACTACAGAAGTCTTGGTTCAATGACATGATGAAGATGAAGCTTCAGCATCATGGGAAGAGTACCACCAGTTACTAGCCAAATTTCCTGACCTTGAGGACAAGGTCTTTGGGGAAGGGGAATAATGTTATGTAATGTTACGTTAATTGGGTATTCGGGCCTTTTACAAAGCTGTTAAATGGAGCTATTTAAGTTGTTTAGGAGAGAGGGTAAGGTCAGACTTGGTTGACCATTTTTCTGTACTGTGGAGATTAATGCATCTCGACCAGTAGCTCACCCTAATCGACCCCATTTCACTTGCTATTCACCACAAATCTCCCACCTTCTCCACGCCATTACAACCTGCGATCCCCTAGACGCAGAACAGGTTCCATCAGACAATCAGTGGTGACCGGCGTGTCAACCCTCCGCCGTGACGAACCCAGGAATCTCGATGCATGACACAACTCGACAAAAGGAACAAAAGAAATCAAAAAAAAGAATCACGGGAAGCGAGGTTATACTTTGAGGTCGATGTTGGAGCGGGTGGCGAGGGAATGGCTGAATTCGGGGTCCTTCTGTATGGTCCGCCACTTCCCGGTGCCGTGCTTCTCCACGCCTGCACGTAGGGCCTCCTCCTCCTCCGCCGTCCACTTCTGCTTCGGCGCCCCCATCTCGCGCCCCTCTCTTGCTCCGACGACAGGGGCTTCGATCTTCGTCCCCTTTCTCCGTTTGGTTCGGTGCGGAGATCCGAAGAGAATGGACACGATCCGTTTAGCTTATCTTCGAAACTGCGGTAAATAAGGTGGGTATGATTTTTGATTTCATTTTTTAATTTTTATTAAATAATTAATATTAAAGAAATAAATTTATAAAATTATTAAATATAAGATTATTTTAATCATTTTACATTAAATGTTAAATATTACAATTACTATTTACATATCTTATTTAATAAAAATATTATATAGTATTAACTTCGAGTAAAAAAATTATCAAATATAAATTTTTTGAACTTTTTTATTGTTTTTTTTGCGGTGACGTGGACCAGTTTTTCGGATAACCGCATTGGAAAATAAATCTAATTTTCGAATTATTGTGTCTAATAACATATTTAATGATAAAAATTTAAAATATTTTATTGAATCATGCGTCATTATATTATATATATTGACATATTCCGAGTTAATAGTCTAATATTCTATGATCATTGAATTTTTAAATGAACCTGGAGTCTATTTTTTTCCAGTAGCAAATTAGGAAAGAAAAGAAAACGAAATCAGAATATTTAAGAAATAAAAATATTTTAATTATATGTAGAGAGCTTTATTTAGTTTTTTTAATTTGTAGGTTAATCCATGATGGCTTGTAATCTAAGGCTAACTTGATTGAATTACCACATGCATTTGTTGTATAATTTACATGTCAAAATAACAAATAATTAACCAAAACATGTTATAAACTTGCACGTAGATTAACAATTTACATGCCAAAATAACAAATAATTAACCATAACAAATTATAAACATGCATGTAGATTAACAATTTACGTAACAAAATAACAAATAATTAACCAGAAGAAGTTATAAACTTGCACGTTGATTAACAAAAGACATACATGGGTATATGGAGATCGAATACTATCATTTATAATTTTGAATACATCATGTTCAAACAGACATACAATATAGAAGAATTTGTGTCTTTGAAAAGTATAGAAAATGATAAGAAATTTGATTTATTATTTTTTATCATTTTTCATCTTTTTTTATACTTTCTAAAAATACAAATTCTCTATTCCTCTTATACTGCACTTGTTTACATAAGAGAAATGTTGGGTACCTAGTATGCGTGGTATTAGAGACAGAGGTCTCGTATTCGAATTCTAACAAACACATTCTACATGTACGTGTACTAGTCAGATTGTTGGGTGTCTAGCATACGTTCCTATTTACATGTCCTAACTAAATCACCCGTGCTTGAAGATGCCTTGTGTTTTACCATGACAGAGGGCCATGATTGAAAGTTGAGAATTGGATGACCAATGATCATAATTAACAGGGATCTGTAGATACTACACTGTGCCTTAAGAGTAATTGAGGAATTTTTGTTATCACCTTGACGTTTTAATTTAATGATAGTACTTGATTCTTACAAAGAATTAATTAACCATATACACACACAACCAAATGTTGCCACAACAACTAGTCCTTTTAGATTAAATGTTGTCCAATTAATTTTTGTTGATTTTTAACCATAAATTTTTAAATGAAAAAATAAAAATCAATATAACTCAGATTAAGTTAGATTTTTAATGCATATTAAATTATACAATAAATGAACAGATCAAATAAGAATTTGAATTTAAAACTAAAATTATTAGAAAACTTAAAGAGGCCAGTGGTAGGAAATTCTTATGTGCGGCATCTCATTAACTCAACAACACTACATCAATTGAGATGACTACATCCATAAATCACATAAATTGAAATGACAAACAAATGCTTTTAATTAAACAGCTCTACCTAGCTCCTCTTATACATATCGTAGGTGCATGAGTACAGGAAATATATTTTGAAATTATATGTGCATATTGAAATTCTTGTATAAATTATTCAATATTTTGTCGAAATTTAGATCAAATACATGAGTACAGTAGGTTTAAAAATTCATTTTAAAAAAATAAAAAAGGTCAGTCGACTGATTGAGATATCAGAAGTCCAATCCGCGCGCCTCTATATCAAACTCATTTCATTTGCTTTCAGTCAACAAACATAAATTGACTAATTAAAGCATACACACTTGGGTCCACGGCGTAAAATAGATTTATATATATATATATATATAAATCTATAAAATTATGTCATCATTTAAAATTTGACTTTAAAAAAAAAATTAGATGTAATTTTCAAATACATCGATTTCAAATCAATAAGTCTTGATTTCAAACCAAAACTTACAATATATATTTTTAAAATACGTCAGCATATTGGATATTTCATCGGAAATAAACAGGTATCTTTGAAAACCGCCAGGAGCGGTAAGAAAATCATTGGTTGTGTTTTCGAAAAATGAATTACGTACGTTAATCTTCAAAAATGGTTATAATTGATAGCAGAATTTTTTAAAATAGGTTGGTCTTTTTAAGTAAAATCTATTTTATCTCATATTAATGTTATTTATTATGTCATTAGTTTGATTGTGAAAATACGTATGATTTTTCTAGTTAAATTTAGAAAAAATCTGATTATATCCATTATCATTATAATAGAGGTTTGTAGGTGAATCAATTGATTCTGTGTTTTTACTTTTCGTATTGAAAAGATTTTTTATGTTAAATATTAGTATGCTTACGTACTATTTTAGAAATCACTTTAATCAACTTCAAAAATTAGAAGCAAGAATAACCTATGGATATCTCTTTTTTGCAAATATTTCAAGATTTTTAGGGGCGTTTGTGTTTTTTAAAATCTTGAAAAAGAAAATTTGTTTAAAAAAATTGAACTTTCATGTATTTATGTATTTCGAAAAATATTTAAATTTTTTATCATCATAAATATAAATTTTTTCAGTCATTTACTACTTATTAAATTAAGAAAATTCTTACTATTATATAGAAATTTCGTTACTACGTATTCCCTTAATTTTGCAAGTCTTATCTAATCTCTTCTTATATCACTAAACTTGTAGATATACAAAAAAAAAAGAAGTAAAATTATATTTAAAATATTAAATTAAAAAATATTTATAAAAAATTAAATTAAATTTTTAAAATTTCTACGCAAATAATTTTAAATTTTTTTAAAATTTTCTTTTTCTTTCCTTTTTTACTTTTCTATTTTCTAAATTTTTATTTCTCATATTTTAAACGTATACAGATGAATCCTTGGTAATGAAAACGTAACAGTAACATTGAACTCATATACATGTACATGTACATGTACATGTATATGTTCAATATATATTATATATATACCGCAAAGGAAGCAACAGCAAGAGGGCAATTAGCAAACGGATCCAGCGTTTCCTCTGGCTCCGCTGGCGGGCGCCGCCGACAAGATGTCAATGTTCATGAACCCATGGCTTGTGTGGAGAGACGAGCAGCAACATTCGAGCGCCACCGGCGATTCTCCAATGGAGTCCACCGCTGATTACACAGCAGTCGCCGATGGCCTTCCTGTTATCGTCAGCAACCCAAGCTCAGCTTTGCTTGTTGTCCCAGGTCCTTCCTGTGAGAAATCCGGAGGAGGAGGAGGAGGCCATTCACCACCGCCGGCGTTGGCTTCTCTTACACCGCCGGCGTTGGCTTCTCTTACACCGCCGGCGTTGGCTTCTCTTACACCGCCGGCACATATCAACAAACCATCATGGGTGTCGACGACGGACCACAAAATCAAGCATTCCACACCTTCGCCCTCTCCCTCGACCCTTTTGTTTGAAAAGGACTTCGCCAACTCCGGTCGCGCTCATCTCCCGCCCTCCGGTGCCGGTGCCGCCGGAGACACGGCGTATTGGATTAACAACGTGATTGATCCCAACGGAACTAGCTCTTTCCCGCCTGCCCCGAACAACAACCATCTCCGCCTGCAGCAGCAACCCCCCGGCGCCGCCACCTGCAAGGCCTACGCGAAGGCCCAGAGGGAGATCATCTACCGTGAGGCGGTCATGCGACCGGTGTACCTGGGGCCTGAGACGGCCGAGTGGGACAGGCCGAGGGGTAAGAGGCTGAGACTGTCCGACGACCCACAGACGGTGGCAGCGAGGCGGAGGAGGGAGAGGATCAGCGACAGGCTGTGGGTCCTGAAGAGGCTGGTCCCCGGCGGCATCAACATGGACACCGCCACCATGCTCGACGAAGCTTGCAGTTACCTCAGATTTCTCAAGTCGCAGCTCAGCTCCGCCGACAGATCAATGAAGAGTGTTCAGGCCAGGCATGTGAGGAACGCAGGTTCGTAAATGATGTTAAAATTATATTATTTATTTGTATACGTAAAATTAGATAAAAATTTATGATTCGGATAGAAATTTTACGAGGTTATCTTAAATTTGATTCAACTTTTACCTTTACGAGGTTATCCTAACAATCTTCTTTATTTAATTATAACTTATTTTTGTAGATATAAATATCTACCAATGGACGTATGTGAGAATTTATTTAATTTTTATTTTAAACGATACGAGACTATTTCAATTAATAAAGTTCAACCACGTTCATGGTTGATGCCAAAATTTTAATATTGAAGACGTAAATATCATTATAATTACGAAATAAGTTAATAAATCTTAGATTTCCGTTTGAATAATCCACTTTAACACTTTTAAAGTAAGTAAAATCAATTTTCTCCCAGCTTCGTCATTCCTATGCTGACATTGTGCACTACGCTTGGTTTAATTGAAAATATTAATAAAAAATATTTAAAATATTTAAATTACAAATAATCGTAATCATATCATTGTAAATAATAAATATTTAAAATGAAAATATTAATAAAAAATATTTAAAATATTTAAATTTCAAATAGTCATAATCATGTAATTGTATATAATCAATATTAAAAATGAAAATATTAATAAAAAATATTTAAATTACAAATAGTCGTAATCATATAATAATAATGAAATATTTTAATGTGTAATAAAATAGATAATTTTTATTTATTATTTTACTCCTAACCCAACGGACGCGGTAAATTTTTTTTTTTTAAAAAAAGTCCGTTGTGTTAGAAAAAAATTTAAAAAAAGAACAACGGACCACGTAGAAAAAAATTAAAAAAAAACACAACGGACATGGTTTTAAACCACGTCCGTTGTGTATGTGTCCCTTGTGTTAGCAAATGAAAAATAAAATAATACATAAAAATTATCTATTTTATTATACATTAAAATATATAAATATTGTATATATTGTAAAATATAAAAATAAAAATTATCTATTTTTTAAAATATGTTGTATATATTTGGTTATTTTAATTAAATTATAAAAAAATATTTTTAAAAATATATAAATATTGATGTGATCGAAGATATTACGATAAAATAACGAGAAAAGTAAATTAATGAATGTAATAGTGATGAAAATAAAGACTACTTCTGAGAACCGAAAGTGATATTTGAAGTTAGTTAATATGAATATGGTGGCATGTATTTTCATATAAAATATCATTTAAATTATACCACATGAATAAACTCAAATTTTTACCGAATAAATAGTGCAAGAAAATATTAACTCTTATATTAGAGTTTTTCGCATAGAATTAATTAATTTTCTGGTAAGTTTGCTAGCGGATATTTATGAATGATTTCTTTCATTTATGACGGTCAGAATTTTATTTTACTTGAAACAAAGCGCGCAGGAGCGACATATATATATCTATTGAATGTGAAGAAAAATGTTATTTAGCGTGTGATTTCGTAATCATGTTAATTAGTAAGCACCTTAGTCCACTTGTCTGACGAAGACATAAAATGCATTTGTTTCAATTTCAAAAAATAATTTTTAATTTTTAAAGTAATATTATCAGTGTTCCTTGAAATAATAGTATTTAAAAGAAAGAATGATAGTTTAAAAATTATTTTTATTTGTTAGAATAATATTTTTTATAAATTTTTAATTTATCCTTAAAATATTTATTTTTTGAATTTTTCTTTTAACAGGAGAGTTTGTTTTATTAAATATGTTTAAAAATTTATTAAAAATGAAGACGTGTACGAAAGCATACAAACAAAGTTGTTGTTGACTCAAATGACGCCAAGAACTCGATTGTTTCAGACTCTAATTAATTTCGAGAGTTGAAATTAAAAGTAGTAAAACAAAGTTAAATTACATAATTAGTAATGTGATAAAAATTTATACATAAAAATTTGTACAACAATAATAATACATAAAAATTTGTATAAAATTAACTTCATAATAAGCGAGATTTACATGATTCTTCTTCCCAAATCACATTGAGATCTCTTCACACTGTTATTTACTTATGACTCTAATGACCTTGTTCATATACCTATGAATTCCTATACAGACACAAACATCCAAATTTTTAATTTTTGTTATTTACTATACCTACGCAAACACTTAAATCTCATCATTTTCATTTTCCATCAATTTCTAAATTTTTATCATTTCTTTTCCTGTTATTTTTACATGCATAAACAAACCCTAAATGTGTGATTAATCTACCAAAAAGGATACTCATACTTTCAAGCAACTGTAAACAGAGTAAAAAGTACAGTAAGTCGCAGCAATTAACCATAGGAGCAGTAAGGTGATATTTCGTAAGCATATGATATGGGGTTTAACAATAATATGAAATATATGATATCTAAACAAGTAATGCATTATGACAATAATATGAATTTTAACACAAGCAAGTCATGGCTGCGACATGGAATGCATGCATGCGGTACCCGATTCAGGCATAAAATGGAGGCAACAACACGGAGTCAAAGGAGAAGAACTGTTCAAGTCATGGATAAACAGAGGATAAGCATCTAAATCAGAGATAAAAACACAATGACGAAGAGAAAGAACTGCTGGTTCCCAAGATAAGCAGTAACCAAGCATTTAAAATAAAAGCAATAAACACGGTGTTGAAGAAACAGTGCAACTATTCATAGATAAGTTCCAGGCAAACATTTGAAACAAAAGTAAAAAAGCATGGTGATGAAGAAACATCACAAGTCATTTGTGGAAGTAATAAACAAGCATTTCAAACAAAAGCAAGAAACAAGATGATAAAGAAACAACATTGCGGATATGCCATAAACTAGCATTTAAAGGTAAGGGGAGGTCTAACTACATGCACAATGATGAGTTTGCAGATGCTCCTCACAATTCACTTAAACCTCTCCACAGATATCAAAGGGGGTGACCAGATCTAGCTCGCTCTATGATAAACAGTCCGACACAGACGAGTGTGAGCAATTTGAGGTCTCCAAGTAGACGGGAGCTACAAAGCAACTACTAGTGCGCGGCAGCGAAAAGCCATGGGAAGCCAAAGAGCCCAAGAGAGAGCCATACCTTGTCACAATCGCCCTTCATATAAAGGCTATAGGATGGCATCTTTGTAAATTCATGCAGCAGCTAGCGTGGATAAGCTTTATTGGCTATTGTAGAATGACATGATGAGGTGATGGCTTCTTACTAGTTGAGCTAAGGTGGTGAAAAAGGCGTCTATTAACAAGCTAGTGATGTGGTGTTGTTGTGGAGGCCCAAGGATGAGGCTAATAGGTCCATTACAAGCTACAATAAATAAGACAATGAGGAAGCTTGGATGAGGCACAGCATCATGGAAGTTTACCACTGGTTAAACTCGATCAACGAAGAAGGATTGTTAGTAAGGTGGCCACATGGAAGGAGCAGAAAGTGCAACAATGGTGCAAAAGGGAAGCTCAAAGGATCGACAAAGAGGGATGCAGATAGTTGTGATTGAACTGGATATGATGGGCGACCAGAAAAGAGAGTCACATCGACTAGGAAAAAGTGCAGATCAATTGGAGAAAAGTGTGGATTATCGAATGAGTCTAGGGCAGAATGTTTAGGAAAAAGGGCCAGTCTAGGGTAGATGATCAAACCAAAAACTTGTGGATTTCCGGAGTAGGGGTTTGGATGATCTTGACCGAAGACTCGTAGATTTCCAGAGAAAGGGGTCTGAACTACCGGTCTGGGAAAGGACAGATAACCAAACAAGGGCAGATGACCAGACTAGTCCAAGGCAAGCAGTCCGAAGGTAAAAGGGTAAATAACTGAACCATTCTAGGTCGAGTAACTAAAAAACTTGTAGATTTTCAAAGGAGGGGTCTAGATGATCTAGACCAAAAACCTACAAATTTCTGAAGAATGGGGTCTGAATGACCAAACCAAAAACTCACAAATTTCTAGAGAAACAAACCCGAAAAAGGAAAAAAAGAACTTAATGAATGTATGGGAGGAATTGCAGTGAAAGAAGGAAATAAAATCAACCATCAAGACGTGAATCAGATGAAGTTAGGCTGAGACAAAAGGACAACACATCCAAAATCAAATAACCCAGAAAATCACCGACCATTTTAGAATCGATTCTTAATCAAAATTGATGGAGAAAGGAAGAAAGATAGGCATTAGAACAACCGGCATACCGTAACATGCAAAAGGTTTTAAAACATCATTTTGATCAATACAGGATTTTTGGATTGGCAAGCATAAAAGAAAAGATGACTTCAAGAGCTAATCAACATCTGGTGCATGAAAGTTAAGTAATCTGAAGCAAATCCAACAGAAGCCAAAGGGAAGAAAAAGAAGGAACAATGCAAGAAACATCATCCAAGATCAATTCATCCAAACAGAGGAGTATCACCTGGAAGACAATGACTGCCATTACAAAAGCTTAGGACGAAGTTTTAAATCTGCAATCAGGAACAGAAATTAAGATGTGAACATGCATCCAAGGGAGAATCTCTAGACTGGTAAGCAAAATCAAGAACAATAGTCATGACAGAAGAAAGAAAAGATATGCGAGAATGCAGAATGAAAAAGATAGAAGAAAGGCCACAATCAAAATTATTTTTAAAAAAGTCACTAATAGAAAAAGAAAAATCGGCATCCAGTATGCAAGAATGATAGGATATATATTGAATTAGCAATTAACAAGTTTTTAATGGCACCGAACAACTTTTTCTACAGGATATCTACTGGATCATATCCATCAAGTGATGCATAGGATCCATGCAGTGAATATGAAACTATTTGCTAGCCAAAAGACGTCTTTTCAAGATAAAACTTAAATACAAGAATTATGTTAATAAAATAATATAGAAAAGAATTCAAATCAGTTTTACGAGAATAAGAGGCAGCCACAGCACAACCAATATGCAGCCTTGCTACTTATGATTTCAAAGAGGTCGCATTGCTAGAGAGAAAAAACTAAAAACTGGTGGATCAAGTGTTTCCACTGTCTTTAATTTGTTCAATGGATATACTCGCTAGGATTGATTGCTTCAGACAAAGGCAATCAAGAAAATTCCATGCTAACTTAGCAACAGAGCAGATTTCTCAAATGATGATGGCATGCACATTATCTACAACGAGATTTTCCTTGGAACAATGAAATATGATAAGCTTTGGTAATCTAGGAGTCTAGATAATTAACTTAAAATAATAGTGAAAGCATCCCCTAAAATTATGAATTTTATATGTGCCTTAGGCTACAAAATAAATCAAGAGATGGCCATGTAAAAGCTTTCCAAGAAATATTTTACTTAAAAATAAAATGCAACAAGAATGTAAGGGTGGTTTACCAGTATTACAGGATGCAGCCCCTCTTTCTCTTTAATCATGGTTCAAACTTGCAGGTTCCCAGACAACGAATGAAACAAAAACATATGAACTACATAACAGCAATCAGACTTGCACTTTGATCACATACATGTAGAGTTACAAGAAAACGATCATTACGATAATTAACATGTAAATATGTAATAGATTCTAAGTGATAAGTTATATTTGGTAAAATACTAAAAATTATTTTTAGCTGACAGAGTAATAAATTGGGTTTTTCTGCCAAGTAGAGAGCATTCTATTCAAGCAGAAGGCTTCATGCAAGTCAAAAGTCACACGAGCACATAATGCCTTAAGAAAATCACCTGCATAGTCAAATCATACCAAATCTGGAATGCAATAGATATCAATTTGCTGCCTACACGAGATGGCTTTCTCTAAATGAGTGTCTTCCTGCATGTGAAAGATCACAGAGCTATGCTACACCTACTAAATGAAAAGTTATCTATTGTTACATAATATCTGAGGTATCACCCACAAATAGATGTTTCTGATCAGAATAAATAACCACACAAACCTTAGTAAATCATCTCAGTGAATTGATTGTTACACAGGCAGAAACAGAAATTGAAATGTATGTACATATAATGCACTTTTTCCTATATGATCTAAAAAACTGTGGATCATAGGATCCAAAAGGGAAAATTTTGGTTGAGCCATTCACGCATTCATCCAAAAAAATGGTGCATGAACGTGAAGCATTACCTTACCTAAAACCAGCCTTTGTCCTTTCAGTAATCATATTAAGTTTACCCATTTCTTAAAAGACAAAGCAGCCTCTCTTCTCTCACATTGCACTTCTGTTTGGATCTTGGGGGCCTTGCCCTTATAAAGGGTTCTATGATATTTTAACCAGAGAGTCCTGTATTTGTACTTGTCAATGAACATTCCCTCTCTTTCCATAATCGTCACAACCTCATTAGCTCTAAGAAAAAATCCCCCCCTGACAAAACAGTATAATAATGAATCTAGGAGCTCCTGGTCAAACTTTAATGAAGACTTACCCATCAGTACCTTCATTTCACCCCATAAATCTGTTACTTCTACATACTTGCCACCTATTGCAGCATATGCTGTAACTAAAGAATGGAAAGTCTGTGCATTTGGAATGTGACCCAAAACCCTCATCTTCTTTAGCGCCTTCTGGGCATCTTGCATCATTCTCTTCTTGCAAAAGAAATGAATCACACTGTTCCAATCATGAACTCCACAGTCTGATTTATTATCATCCTTGATTTCATCCAAAAGCTTGGCCATCAATCCAGCTTCACCACTTCCTTCACACTGTTCTACCAGAAGGTTAAACTCATGCTGACTGGATCTTGATAAGCTAGAGTCATGCATCTCTCTGAAAAATTTGAGAGCATCATTTATGTCCTTCTGACAAGCATGAGATTTAATTAAGGCCTCATAGCAATTTGAATCAAGCTGGACTCCGGCCTTCTGTGCATCCTTCAGAAGAGCCTTAACTTCTCCTAGACGACCCTCTTTGCTATAAGCTTTTAAAAGGGAGGAATAAACAGAAGAAGTAACCCTAACACCACGAAATCTCATCTCATCAAGTAAGTCATGTGCTTGATCCAACAAACAAAGAGAGATGCAAGCATTTATCACTTGAACTACTGCAGATTTGTCATTGGAGAGAGGAGTTTCCAGTTTACTTGCGTCAGTCAAAAATTTAGCCAGGTCTCCCATCTTGCCAGCTTCTAGAAAAGATCTAACTAGCTTGGCATAAATGGTCTCTGAAGGATGTAGGATACCATACTCAGATCTAACCAGTTCAATGTGGGCTTGCAACCTTCCCTGCAACTCAATCAGCCGTTCATTCACTTCATAACTAAGCCTTGAGAAACTGCTATCTCTGCAAAACTCTTCAAAAGATGGAGGTTGGCTCATAATCCTTTTGATTTTATCTGATGGTTGAGACTGGTCACTTTTCAACACACCATGATTGACAGACACATTACCACTTTGAACAGCATTTACAATTGTCTTTGCAGCAAGTAGAGATGTCTTTGCTACCCTGGCCTTCCTAAGCATGTCCAGTACAATTTCAGAAGCAGAATCAATGTCCCTGAACTTCAAATGACACGAAAGTAGGCAATCATAGAAGTGTTGGAATTGTACATAATTAAGACCACAGGCCTCATCAACATGACGCTTCAGTTTCCTGATTTCATTTAGCCGTCCATTTCTTTCATATATATGAGCCATTACAATCAGCAAGTCAGCATCTGCCTTTACTCCAACTCGAGGCATCAGTTCAAGAAGCTCTTCGGCTTTCTTGGTAGTGCCAAATAACAGACAACCAGTCAAAGCCATGTTAAAAGCTTGGGAATTTGGCTTCATAGACAGCAATGGCCTGTTGCTCTTTTTCCGAGGATCGACCCTGTTATCCTTGAAGCGATAACCAAATTCACCAACAAGTTCGGCTGCAAGAAATGATCCTTCCTTTGTTCTACACATATGGCCTATGACACCGATCCAGACTTTAGCATGTGGGTACTCTTCCATTTCCACCAGCTTCCTCAAAACGCTTGCTGCCGCAACATGCATTCCGCACCTTGCAAGGATGTAAGACAGGTAAAGCATCGGATCCTTCTCCAACTCCTTCTTCCGCTCAAAAGACAACTCCACCAATCGATAAGCCCTATCCAACCAATTACGATCGAAACTCTCTGCAAGACCGACGATAAGCCTACCCACAACCGACTTCCTCGGGAACTCCTCCATATGCAAGTATTGCTCGTATAATCTCCAAGCAGCATCCAGCCTCCCTCCATCCACAGCCTCAACCAGCTCTGCCGCCACTCGCGACGGGTCCCTTGCCCGAACCAAGACGGGTTCGGTCGCAGTCGAAAATTGAGGCAAAGGACGCGGTTCCCCACCACATCGAAAGGGGAAACGATCCAAGTTCGACGTCCGTGAGCAATCTGAACGAACTAGGTTTAAATTACCACCATGGTAATAACAACCAATAAGGACTGATGAAAAGGGAACGGCGGCAAAGGAAGATGAACGAAAGGAAAGGAGGAATCTTTCGGCAAGTCTTGCATGCTGATTCCGCATTGTAGTTAATTCAGCGTAGGATTAGGTAACCGATCCAGAGGAATGGGGAAGGGGAAGTGGAAACTGATGGAGAGAACACGATCAAGAATCCACCTTTCTCCCTCATTTCACCGTGCTTGGAGTGTGTAGTGGAGGCAGCCGTCCGGCGCCGACACAAAGGGTGCATTATCGTTCGCTTCTCTCACTTTTTTATTTTCACGATAATATTTATTTTTTAAATTCTTTTTATCTTAAAATCACTTTTCTTGACTCTGAAATAAGATTAGTTAACGAAGTCTTTATTTGGTATAATTTCTATCATAACCAAAAATTACTCTTAATATAATGCTGACATGAAAGATTTTTAAGATAATTTTATTTTATTTTTAAAAAATGTATTTTTTTCTATTTAATATAATAAAATACTTTTTTTCTGCTATTAGAATAGAAAAGCTACTACCTAACGAAACCTTAGTTGCAAAACACAATTTCTAACTTTTGGAGTAGTATTGTAGTTGTGTTTAAAATGAACGATGTTTATAAAGAAATAGAAGTTTAAAAATTAAATTTATTCGTTAAAGTAACGAAAACTTTTCAAATGTTTTAATTGTACCCTTATAATATATTTGTACATGCGAAATTGATTAGAAATGAATTAACAAGAAAAAATGAATTGATAAGAATTTATTTCTTGAATAAAATTGAATTGAGAGGATGAATTCAATGTAGATGTGTTTATACATCTATTAGAATTAAACAGAATCAAAAAAATTTGTGATCAGACGGAAACAAGCGTTGAAGCTCAAGTTAACTAAATTCTTAATGATTCAAATTTCATAAATTTAGACTTCATTTCTATCTTAAATTGAATAGTGAATAATATCGATAGAAATGAACTGAATTCAATTCTATCGATATATCTTAAATGTTTTTTTTATAAAAATTATTAATAATATTTTAAGAATATGTTTTATTAAAAGTATTTTTAAAAATAAATAAAAATATTTATAAAATTTTAATTTTTTTGATTTTATAATGTCTGGGTACCGTTGATAGCATTGCGCAAGTGAGAATTGTCGTCAGAGAATGACCATTAAGCACATGTAGAGATATTTACATGAGACAAAAAGTTGAAATGCAATGAAGAGCTTCGAATAACACTGATGTACAGTGATTGAAGTAGTTTTGAATTCCTACTGCCATATAACATACATTTATTTGTATACTTTTTTCGTAATTTAATACTTTACAGTGATTAGAGTATAAATCTGTACAAATCAAATGATGCCTATGTATTTCTTTGGTTTGGTTGATCCGTTTGTGGGTTCCAAACTTTTGTGTAAAATCCTCTGATCAATCAAATTGTGCCTTTGATATATTGTCAGTTATCCTTAGTTTGAATTTCTATTGCTGTGATTTCAACCTTTCAATCTTTTCTTCAAAAGGTGTGTACTTTGATTGTGTGTTGATAAGTAGAAAGTTAAACTAATATGGATGGTCAAAAAAAAGTACAACTTATTTAAGAAATTTGAAGTATTGATGTACATTAAAGTTAATTGTTGCTGCCCAGGTAGTTAAAAATGTTCCAGATCTAAGTGTATTTAATTTAAAAATACTGTTTCTTTTGAGGATTTGTATCCTTTGAAAATGAAAGAAAGAGAAAATTTTAATTTTTTATTATTATTAAAATTTAAAATTTCTATTTCTAGATTTTTAGCATTTCAATCATTTTTTTTTCAAATTTTCTTTTTTATTAATTTTTAAGAAATACAAATTCTCTCTCTCTCTCTCTCTATATATATATATGTAAAACTACAGATTTATTTTTTAAATATTTTAATATATATATATATGTATGTATTTTTTTTTAAATTATTACTTAAATAATTCTTATAATTTTTTATAAGTCGAGCCGTGTGAGGCCTTTTAATCAATAGCTTAAGGATAAGGATCACTCAATTGACATGATTTATTCAAACTTACGATCATTTATTACTTATTTACAACTTAAACTATCAAGTTATATATAATATAAATAACTTAATAAAAGTATATTAAAATAAATATAAAATTTTAAAAAATTATAAATTTATTTTTGTATCATGTGATATCGACCTATGCGTCAAAAGTAAGTTATGCTATGTTGATATGAAAATACAAAAGTATAGTTCATACATAATTTGTTAAACTAAATTGTGAATCTTATTTTATTTGATTTTACCTTTTTAAATAAACATAAAGATGTATTTGTTTAAACTCTAAAATACAGTTTGTAGCTCCTAGAGCGATATTATAGCAATGTTTTGAAAAAATAGTGTTTGAAAGTAAGAGTAGCAATTTAAAAGTTGTATTTATTTGTTAGAATAGTATTTTTTGAAAGTTACAATTTTACCCTTAAAGACTAGTTTTTTTTTTAAATGTTGATAACAATATTTTAAGAATCTATTTTACTAAAAATATTTTTTAAAAAAATAAAAATATTTGTAAAATTTCAATTTTATAATTTTATAATGTTAAAAATATTTAAGTATAAATAAATTACGTCAATAAATACAGATCGATCTTACAATGATTTTCGACGAATGCATTTAATTTCAAAAATTATAATATACTGAATCAAATTATACTATTATTAGACAAATACTTGTAATTCAATTACAAAAAAATTTTAATAAATAAAATTTTCATAAATAAATTTTTATACGGTGAAAAAAATTAATATTCATTTACAAAAATAACTAAACAAATAAGAAAAATCAAAATTTGAAAAATTATGAAAAATAAAAAATTTCATAAAAAAATAAAAAACAAAAATCTCAAAAATTACCTACGAATCAGTATGTACCGAGGGTAGTTATGTCATT
>JAMKPZ010001971.1:0-23633 GCA_024699675.1 Amphibolis antarctica
GTTTCTTTTGATTTATGTTTAGATTTTCGACCAGGTCTCTTTTAAATTATTTATTTCTCATCTCTGATTTTATGCAAATCTTAAACTCAAAATCTAATTATAGATTCCTTCCTTCTTCATTTCTTCAAGGATGCATTAATCTAAGATAAAGCATATAAGTTTAGATGGCATCAATGAGGGACGATTTTATTATAACTTTTAGCACATTTGCATTAAGGTATGATTCAATCCATGATAGGCTTGCATTAACTCAAGAGTAACCATACTTCAAAAATCACCCAACCTACTTAATGAGCCATTTAAAGCAACATGGAAGCTCACTATGAAATTTCCCCAAGTTTCAAATTACATAAATCATAACTCTAATCAAGGGCTTTTTTCAACCTAAAGCTTAGGAAGTAGACATGTCAATGGTATAGCCCGAATTTTAATTTGGCACAACACTGTTCATGTTGTTCTAGACTGTGCCAGGATATTTGGCTTGCAATCCAAGCACGACCCATCGACCGAGCTCATGTTGTTGATGATACTATTTGACTATGCTCGGCCATGTCTACATGAACCGACATGATTTAAATTTCTTTTAATTTTTTATTTTATTAAAAATGCAAAATAATAATAACATAATTTATATTTTATAAATACTAAAAGATGAATAAAGGTAATATTCAAACTCAGAATCATATATCACACACTAAAAAGCTCAAACCACCAAACTACACAATGTATGCAACTTAATAAAAGTATATTATTTTATTTATTAAAAAAATTACAAAAGTTCTGTTCAATAAAAACTTTACAAAGTTTAAAAAAAATTTAAAAAATAACATCTATTTTACATGGTCTACAAAATTTTCAAACATTTTACATATTTAAATATTTATTTGGGAGAATTCATCTATCCAATTATCAACTCCTTGTTCATAATGTTGAATAAGCTCCCAATCTTTTATATACTAACGCATATTAATGTCTCTAGTACATCTTCTTTCAACCTAAATCTTTGGTCGTCAAACACACTTCTACTAATACTGAAAATCTATTTACAAGCTACTAAATATATTGAAATTGTTTGTAAATCTTTAACCATGAATGATAAAATTGGAAATACCATACTTTGATTTTTCCACCAATTTAATATATCAAATGAATAAGGAAATTCATTTCATAAATATTGATGATTGGTAAAATTAAAAGTAGTTAATTCATTTCTAAATATCATAATATTAGGTGAAAATGATGGTGATGGAACATTTTCATCATCATCATGAGTCATGACCATGTAGATATCTCTAACTCCAAGATATTGATTTTGATGATGACGATGTTGATGGCAATGAAATTTCTATTGTTCCTTTTCCATACTTTTTGCATATAAATCAAATATTCGATTTAAATTTTCTTGTATTATTTGTGTTAATAGTCTGAGATGTCCACCTAGGTATTTTTGTATTCCTCTTATTAATTTACTAGCATATTTTATTTTACACTCAAAATCTAAACAAACACTCAAAATATATAGCATTGGAATTTCATGACAATATTTTAAAAAATTTTGTTTCATTTTATTTACCATTGGTGCAAAAAATTTAGATTTTTATATTTATTAAAAACTAAAGAAATTTCATATAAAGAATGCAATGCCTAAATGGGAGTAGAACAATAAATATTTGATAATCTAATAGTTGCATTATAAAATTTTTTTAAGAATTCAACAAAACACTCAACCATTTTAAAATCATCTATTAATTATTTGTTATAATTAGAAAAATGATAATTATAATAAGATTTTATTGATTTTTTATACGGTAAACAACTTTCTAACATCAAATATAAAGAATTTCATCAATGTTGGACATCAATAGAAAATTTTTAATGAGACATACCAAATAAATCACATACAAAATGAAATTCTACCAGTCACTTACCCGAACTTGTGATAAAAGTCAAACCATCTTTAATATTTTCAATATAAATTTTAATTTATGTATTACTAACTTGTACAGTAAGGTTAATAATATAATACATGCATCTTTGATGAAATATATCAAAACCATTTGGTAGAATTATTCTACTTTTAAAGATAGGAATAGTTATAACTTACAATACTATTGACAACATTATCAAAAGTAATACTACCAAATTTATTTTTAATACCATATAAATCAAAAATATCAATAATATTATTAAAAATATTTTCAACAGTATGTGGATATTGAATTTTTCTAAATTCTATTAATATTTTTTGTAAAACTCAATTATTCTCAATGTAATGAGCAATTATAACAAAATATAATCATGCTTAGTTCTACCCTCCCAAACAACTGATGTACATGTAATATAAGTCATAGTAGTATTTATAATATTAATAAGTTCAAGTCTAAGTATGTTAAAAGTTTCAAGAATAGTTTGTCTAGTAATATTCCTAAATACACGTTTATATTGTGAATAATAAGCTTGAGAAATATATTCATCATAAAATTTATCATCATTGAAATTAATTGATAAATTATTTACACAAAAAAAATTTCCATGCAATTCCCTAGCCTTTCTAATATCATAATTCTATGAAAAAATACTACTCTTAAGAGTAAAAGAAAATTATGTTTGAATAGCTGAGATCATGAACTTTGTAATCTTCGTTACGAGCCATTTATAAAAAGTGAAATTAAAAGCTTTGAGAGAATGAGAATTTGGGAAATTGAAGGCTTTAAAGAGTAGAAGAAGATGAGAGGAAATGAGAATATTAGCAATTTAGACTTTAGAGTAAGATGAGAAGAGAAGAGTTAGTTGGGTGAGTAGAAAATGGCCGATGATTGTCGGCTATTTATAGAGAAAACTTCAACCTGCTAGAGTCGTCGCCCATTGGACCCACCACCCAATGCAACTACCGACCACTTCGCAGTTCTACCTTGTTTTACTCTTTGTCTTCCATGACTACAAAGACCGTTGCAAGTAAAGGTGTCAATGGGTTGTGTTACATTGGTACGACCAATTTTCACACTAGCCCAACACAAATCGGGTTGGGTTGAGCTGGGCCGACCATTGCAGCCCATGGCCCAAGCACGGCCCATGGGCACTAGCTTGAACAAGTCATGCTGGGTCAAGTCAAGCCAGCACGATTTTTTAATTTTGATAAAAATTAAAATTATTTTTATAATATATTGTCAAAGGTGAGATTTGAACTCTCAACCAACTATTAATACTAACTAATTTAAATCACTAAGTTACAACAAACTTATGTAACATTTATACAAGTAGTAATAAAAAGTAAACATTAAGAAATGCTATAAACATATATTGCAATAAGAATTTTTCACTAGATTTATTATTGTAAAATGTTTACAATATTAATGAAAATATTCATTTAAAAATATATAAAATTATAAACTATTTACATTACATATAACCATGAAGTAAAATAAAATAACCATTGTAAGTTTTACCATGGATATTCATTGAGCACAAACCTTGTAATGAATTAAAATAAATACACAAACTTTTTCTAATATACCATGCCATCATCATCAATGATGGAATCTTGAAATTATTAAAAGACAAGGATGATTATTTGTCATCTTTGACTATATTTTTTAGACAATAATTAAATACATTTAACTCTACAAATCATCAATATTTATGAAATGAATATTCATCACTATATTTAAGATAAGAAATATGCTAGACATCATACACAAAAAGGAATAAACGATTGGATGAACGACTTTGCAAATATGAATATTTAAAAATATTATGCAAATGTTATTTTTTGTTAATTGTAATTTTTGTGTAAGTGTGAATATGAAAATATGTAATGTAAATTATATTTCTTTTAAAATTGATATGTAATTTTAAATTTTTAATTGAAATATAATTTTTAAATTCGAAATGTGAATATGAATATTTTAAATGAAAATTTGTAATGTAAATGTTTATTTCTTTCATTTTCCATAAAAGTGGTTTTTTATATAATTTTTTACTCACTAATTTCTCAATAAAATTGATTGGTTTAATGGTAACGATTAGTGTTATAAGGTCATTGGTTTGTATAAAGTTAAGGGTTCAAATCCTTTCAAATGTTTTTTATCAATGATTTTATTAAGGGACAGTGGGGACGACAGGCTGTGCCACACAGACCACGGGCTGTGTTTCTTCTTATTAAAGCACTCTTCCCCAAAAAAAAGAAGCACTCTTCTCACATAATCACTTGTTGGGAAATTGTCCACGTAGCTATCATTTTCCTCCATAATCACTTGAGGGAGAATTTTAAAACTTAATCATAAGACACTTAGTATGTCTCTTCATTCAAAAGCACTTCATGGAGATTAGGCCACTTAAGCTCTTTCCTCTCCTAATCACATGGGAGGAAGATAAGGCACTAACCCCATTATTATCCCTTAACCTTGTGGGAGGGAATAATCCTCCTTCACCCCCTGTCCTTGTGGTAAACAAGGATGTTAATTTCACACTTAGTTTACTCCTTTTTTGACCCTTTAAGGGGAAATATCCTTAAACCACTTAAGACACATAGCCCTTAAGATACATTAAGACCTAATTTAGTTACTTAAGCATCATTAGGACACTTATAGGTGACTGCATCCACCTAGAGATAGTTGAAAGACTAAGTAGTTCAGGCATTTAAGGGTGTTAACCTCTTCCTTAAACGTACCTAAAGCATTTTCCTAAATCTCAAGCCCATAGTTTTCCCTTAAACAGACTAGTTGGTGACACCATTTCTTTCTCCTTTTCCTCTCTTCAATTATTGGAGAGATTAAGGACTTAGATCTTATGGTGTCCACCCATTCTGTAAAAATAATGTTACATTTACAATGTCCACATTCAATTTTTTTCAACATAAAGAACATTTGAATAAACTGAAGAAATCTACTTGGTAAGTAATGGTTTCTAAAACTTGAGTAACTATTTCCTTTATCATTTTTTGCTTACAAGTGATGCAAAAGGAATGGTCGATGCAACTCTTTAAAGGCAAACTCATGATGGGAGAGAGAGAATTGAAAGCATCCAATAATAAGGTATACTTGAACTAACACCCTGTTTAAGATGCCTAAACAACTTTAACTATAAAGAGAACGATCTATCAAGTTTAGAAAGGTTTATTTATTTCATTTAAAGTTCTCAAAAATATCGATTTTAAATAGTAAATTCGAATAGTAAGAATCAGAATTTATTTTCTTTGGAATACCAGAATGTAATTTGTGTTTGATTTGATTACCATATATGTGTAATATAAACAAATTTATGCATAACATGAATAATACTTGACAAACGTATTTTGAATATTTCAATCAAATGAGATGTGTAAATTCGAAAACAGCCTGTCCAAAACAATATTTGGTAAAAACGTTATAAGTAACATCAAGATTGAGAAGAAAAATTTGACAGAATGAACTACCACTCAATGAAAAGGTTGGTTGTCAAGGAAAAGACAAATTTGTGATTTTTCTAGTCATGTAACAACTGTAATGATGTGTAAAAAATCAAAACAAAATCATCATGTAAGATTCCTCAAACATTATCTTGGGAAACAAACCATCTCATCAACTAGTACCCTTTTCCTTGAAACATTGCAATGATAAAATAAAAACAGAATTACAGCGAGGGAACAATTGTGAATGAAGAAATTATGTGGAAAATGATTAATATGTGGTGATTTTTTACTGTAGAAAGCATTTCCTTATGTGCATAATTTTAAAATAATTTTAAACTTTTCCTCACATGTTAAGATAAACATAAAGTGCAAGGAAATTGCATGTCTGTAATTTAATATAATTTATCTAACCTCTGGAATGTTTGAAGACCACGGTTTCCAACAACCAATAAATCTGGCTGAACCCTCTTCACCTCATTGCAAATAACTTCTGCTGCATCACCTTTCTTAATCCATGCTTCGCATTCCATCTGCAGGTACATACTACATGAGTACAAGCTGTTTGGAAAAATATAATCTATTTTATATCACAAGCAAATGAAATAGCAACAAAAGATCATATAGATAGGTCATAATTACCCCAATCTGATGACATCTGTGAACGAAGTACTCAAGCAAGTGGAGTCCACTCATCCTATTCGTCTCTCTCATCCCTTTGAAATCATCGGGTGAGGAAAAAATGCTGCCCATATCATCAAATCCTGAGAAAACAAAGGCAAAATACAAAAAATATGCATATTCTAATTATTTTGTTTTCCAAAGGAAAGTATGCAGCCTTGAAGAAGGAAACAACAAAACAGCAAACCCATAGAAGAACCTACTAAATTTGAAAGCATATCAACCTCATTTTACCTTTATTTCTTGAAAAATGAAACAAAATTTTAACAGCAAAAGCTAAAGACATTCCATGTTCCAATATTAAATGCCGATTTTACCTACTTTATGAAAATATTTTATTCCAATGCATTGCCCAAATAGGACAACTTAGGATCTGCTTCTACTCCAATTCTTTTACCAAACACTAGACCCAAGCATCCTGATACTAAAAAACATGCTCACTGGAAGAAATATGATATGCATGGGACCTGATTCCCGAGAATATATGGCTCATTACATTCAAAAATTTCTGAGCTATGATGATGAATTCCTCCATCTCTCTATTGCAAGAGAAATGATACCAGATTCATCAAGACTAATCTAACCAAGGCTCAATACAAGATAGTGAAGACTCCATGCATGTAAAAGTTCCCCTATAAATCTCAGTCCTACAAGCATGATAGGTGTCAACGAAATTTTGTTGATCTATGTGTCAACATGACTCCTAAACTGACGTCAACATAGTAAAATTTTGTCAACAGAAAAGGTGTTTCCCTATACCTTTTACCGAAATGATCTTAACTTATCTAGGTACAATGTGAAATTGAGATTGAATTTTCTTGACCATGAGTGAAGAAACATTTAGGGTTGACATATCAAATACATGTTCTTAGTACTCCAATCCCCTTTGTAATCAAAACACGTGAAAACCAGAAGTAGATAAAGTACACTAGAGTCAAACTTTGATGACATCGATAAGGTCTAACACTTGATCAAAGTTGAAATGAGGCCAAAGATTATTCCAAGTGCAGAAAGGGAGCTAGAGATTGTGGCCTGTCTTCAAGACTGAGTTGTACAAATTTATGGTGGTCATATTTATATGGATTTTAATATGGAACATATGGACGGAAAAGACCATGGAAAATATGTGCCAATAGACAAAATTGTTGAAGTGGAAACTACAAAGGTCGATGAATTTGATGCACAAAATGTTGCCAATATTGTAGGTGAATTGTGTCAATAAGGCAATCTACTCTTGATCTATTTTGTAGGTTTTCTGTCATGGCAGCAGAAGTTGTTAAGACAGTTCAAGAGCAAGAACCTACAGAAATCTCATTGGCATTTGCTAGTGTCAATGAGTTTGTTGATCCTATGTTGGATTCTTTTAACCATGCTTACAATGATGTTAACGAGCTCATGGATTGCCCCTTACAAGATGTAAAACATGGCAATG
Source organism: Amphibolis antarctica (assembly GCA_024699675.1). Lineage (NCBI taxonomy): Eukaryota > Viridiplantae > Streptophyta > Magnoliopsida > Alismatales > Cymodoceaceae > Amphibolis > Amphibolis antarctica. The sequence goes on from JAMKPZ010001971.1 coordinate 7,500, forward strand.
AAAAAGTTATTGAAAGGATAGAAGATATTGATCTAGAAGCAAGCGTGACCAATCCTTCACTTAACTTCACTAGAGATCAGCTTCAAGACAATTCTTAGTCTTATGTTGTTCTTGGGAAAATGGATCAAAGTTTCTTCTCCCAAGTGTAGTCTGATATTTTTAAGCCTTGGAATGAATAAGGTATTACAGAATAGGATAGAGGGGATGAAGCTTCAGCCACGTGTAAGGATTATTACAGGTAGTTACAGGAATTTCAAGACCTTGCGGACAAGGTCTCTTTTTCAATGAGAAAGTGATGTAATAGTCTTATGGGTTTTAGGTCATAGTGTTGGCTGACCCAATTTATAATTGGAGTTCAATCTAGTAGAAAGGGGGTATCAAGTGAAGTGTTAAGGTTATGGGAGATTCATTTTGTTGCTTGTTGTGTGTTTTTGAAGTTCCTGCCACTCAAAGTGCAATATATTGTATTTTCACTATCAATCCATCACTCGTCATTGCTTTAAAAGGAGTCATTGCTACAACCTCTGTTCTTCCTCATCACATTTGTATTGTTGGTTGATGTGTTCTACCTTAAACAAATGAATTATATAGATTGGTATTGAACCTGTAAAAATATCATTTGTAATTCTAATTATTTTAGTAGATTAGAATAGATTCAAGCTTCTAAGCTTGAAGGTAGACATATATAGTTAGGAAATAACCTAAAAATCTCTCTTGCACTTTATTTCTATATATTTCTTTCACTTTAATTTACAAAATACCTAATAATTCAATATTCACCCTTTCTAGTGAACAAATTGATCCTAACAGTATCAAAGTTCCCCCATAAATCTCAGTCCCACAATCATGGAATTGAACGATAGGTATCAACGAAATTTTGTTGATCTACATGTCAACATGACTCCTAAACTAACGTCGACAGAGTGAAATTTTGTCGACAGAAAATGTATTTCCCCTTACTTTCCACTGAAATCATCTAAACTTATCTAGGTACAACGTGCAATTGAGATTGAAATTTTCTTGACCACGAGTGAAGAAATATTTAGGGTTGACATATCAAATACATGTTCGCGGTACTCCAATCCCCTTCCCGATCCGGACGCACGAAAACCAGAAGCAGATAAAGTACAATGGAGTCAAAATCCGATGACAGTGCCACACGATCCCGAGATAATCTCGTGCTAAACCCCCAAGACTACAACGATTCGCACAAGAAGCAGCCCCGGCAACCACCAGACGCCGTGGGAATCAGCATCGGCGTAAAATTTGAAAAAGCGAGCGGAACGGAAAGACAACAATCAGGTGAAAAGAAAATTGTCGAGAAGAGATGATGTCACCATCTTTGTCTGGGACCTGGACGTGGAGGAAGAGGAATTTGAAGCCCGTGATATTGGAGCGGACGATCTTCCGCAGCGTCCACTCGAACGCCGTGCGACTGCTGATGGACGGGTTCGGGTAGCCCACCACCGACGACTGGTTCACCGCCACCATCACCCGAGTCGCAGGTGCTCGCACTTCCATCGTTTTCACGTTCACCCGTCGGCCGTCGCCTGCCCCTCGTCTCCTCGCACGGGAAGATATTTTATTTATTTTTCTACTTGCAATTTTTTTCTTAATTTCTATTTTCATTTATATATGAATAATACCAATAATAATAAATAATCTATTAATAAATAAAATCAGTACCAAAAATTTATCAATAAATAACGTCGGTACTAAAAATCAGTCAATGTAATACAATAATCGTCAAAAATTACTAAATAATTACTAGTAATATCACTAAAATCACTAATATCTCTAAAATTACGTTATAGAAAAGGAATCATAGATTTGTTTTTTGACATACAGCGAAAAAGACATGATTGAAGTAGATTTTTAATCAAAAATACGTAATAGAGAAGAGAACGATGCAACGATGATAAGTTAACGATAATTGTGTAAAGATTGATACGATGATTAATAACGACAATACGAGAATGACAGTGATAATAACATGAGAATTTGATTGAACTAGTAATTGTTGAAGTCACAAGATAAGAAATGATCGATGATTTTCTTCTCGATGTTGTGGGATAAAGGTTTAGGGCAAGTGTGGGTGAGAAAATTGTAATACATAAAGTAAAGGAATTTTGAGAAATTTTCCTACGGACACAACCACCGTAAAATTAGGAAATTTAGGAAAGTTGAAATTTTCTAAACCTACCAAAAATTTAGGAAAGTTGAAATTTTCTAAACATACCAAAAATTTAGGAAATTTTTCTCAAATTTCTATTTTTTGATTTTCCTTGATACAAACCTCCCTTTAAATGAAAGATCAAAGATCAAACAATCATATTTTCTATGGAGATATAACTTAATTTAACATTTCCTCTTTCCAAAATATCACGAATATAATAATATTGTACATAAATATATCTTTCTTTTGAACTATTTATAACATATATTTTTATTAGACCATTTATTAAATTAAAGTCTAAATCATTCAAAAATCGTTTAATCTAAATTGCATGTGTGTTAGACATACTAATAGAAACATTTTTAGCTTCTTGCATGTATTTTGCACCATAATTTTACTTTTTATTTCTTTAAAATACAACGCATCTTAAAAGACAAACAAGTGTTCCAATTAAAATGAACTTTCTATTATCTTTGTCACCACCAAAATCTATATTTAAATAACTAAGTACATTAAGCTCTTTCACTTGATAATTAAGTAAACTTGTGGTGTAACATTCATTTCACATAGATCATTATCCTCTTGATAGATTCTCAATGTGTTGTTGTAAGATTACTTTAATATATACTTACTAAACTTACAGCATATGTCAAGTTCGATTTAATATACAATATAATATACATCAAACTTTCAATCACTTAAAGTATAAAGTACTCTCAAAAGTCTTTTTTCCTTTTAGGACACTGGTCTTTACTCAATAGATGACCACGCAGACTATGTAAGTTGATTCTCCATCAAAATAAAAAAAAAGAAAAGGAAAAGAAGCCACAATAGATCAACTGGAAGGCATACGTATAAAGACCTTTGTATATGAATGTGTATGTATATGCCATTTGTGATATCAAATTCTATTATTATTTTAATCATCTGGATATATATTTGATAATGTCCTTTGTATGTGAATGTGCATATATATGTCATTTGTGATATAAAATGGGATGTATACTGTATTCATGAGTATGTATGATGTGATAAGCACATGTAAATATTCGTTGTACATGAATGTCATTTGTGATATAAAATTCTGTTATTATGTTAATCAAGTGTATATATATATGTGTGTGTGATTCAGAGGTTTGTATGTGAATGTGTACAAGTACATATATATTCTTTGTGATATAAAACAAGATTTGTACGTGATAAGTCATTTGTACGTGGGATTATTGTTTTTACCGGGATTTTGTTGGATTTTCTGAATGTAATCTGACTTTACCATTTGATTATTTTATGAATTTTTTCTAACTTTCCGAAAGTTCTGGAAGTTTGCTATTTCCCTACGATGAATTTCTCACCCATTTTTTTATTATGAAAAAAGAACACTTGTCATCATTATTCATTTTCATCATTTACCATTTTTATCTTCCATTCCCACTTTTTAATCTCATATTTTAAAGTGAGTTATCTATAATTAGGTGGATTTTAAATAGGTTAAAATAAAACATGATTCATATCAAAAGAGAAAAAATAAAGCTGGGAAAATTAACAAAAATAGTAGAAAAACTGGTAAAAATAACCGTTCTTCTTCAAACAATTTAATAATTCATATTATGATTTTGAAACTTTATTTGCTTAACATTGAATGGTTGGGAAACATTAGGACAAATAGGAAAAGCACAAGTGAAATAGACGGATATATCAGGAAGTCAAAATATATACTACATCAACATCATCAACTTTTTCCTAATTTGCTATAGTTTTTTTGAATTATTTCCTAATATTTGTTATTCTTCAATATGTTAAATCAATTTTTACTGATTCTATAAATACTTATTGTTACTTATGTTCATAATTATTTCAAAAAAATAAAAAAAATATTAACAACGAAACATTATTCAATAATACAATAATTCAGTGCGATTGTAATAAAAAAGTTCTACAAGAATTCTATGTATTTTCTATCATTATATTACAAAAAAAATTTATAGGGATTTCATTGTATTATATTTATTATTAAATAAATAATTTTTATAAGGTTAAAATTAGAATTGAAGTATAAAATTCACTTCTTTCCATCATATCCCACTACATCTTTGTATGAAGCAAACTTTATTGATTTTACCCCTTCATCTAATATAACGATTGAGTCCTAGCAAATCAAATCACCTTGTCAACTTCAGTCTCTACCAAGTGAGATGCAAAAATTGATGATGTAGAATCGTTTTAATAGAGTTTAGGATCATAAGAGGGAGGGTAAATTGTATTTTTAGAAAAATTAATCTTTAACGGATAGTAAGAACACAATTACACAAATTTTTTAAGAAAATCTTAATTTTATTCAATGAGATTTATTACAATGTTTAAACACAAATCCCTTCTTGTAGATTCAAATAAAACTTTCAAATTCACTCAAGAAGAGTAAGAGGAAATGCTTCACAAATAAAGTAAATTTTACATAAAACTAAAATACGATTTTCCTCTTTACAAAATCTAACTATTTAGTACAATTATTACTTGAACAACAATCTTGAATATTCACCTTTAATCTTCAAGATCGAACTAACTTCAATCTGAAGTTTTGAACCTTGAATGCCTCATTCGAGTTGAACTTAATCTTGATTTTCAAACTTGAACTAGAGCTATCTCTAAAATGCAATATGAATGCTATTGTACTGTTTATTGTTCTCAAATGCAATGCCTCTTTTCAATCGAGTTTTCAAGTATATTTATAAAGTGAAATACACTTCCTCCATCATGTCCATTATGTCCACAAAAACTTTTGAACGTGTCATTGAAATATTCAATAACTTTTAATTCATCTCACATTCATACAAAACATGTACTCTGTTTCTGTATTTTTCAATTATTTTGGAATATCAACGATCCATTCATTCTTCTTTGAAATTTTTGAAGTTCACGATTGCATCCACGTTTTACTTGTAAAAGTTCAATTATGTCATTGCATAATCGCTTAAGAATGATTTAGAAATAAAATGTTGAAATATTCAATTACAAATTCCGTTCATTTAGTTTTAGGTTTTAACATTAACTTCCTAAAATATTCAAACTTTTAACTTTAAAATGCTGAATAACTGTTCATGCTTCTTAAACCTGAACTTTATGTGTTTAACTTAAAAACTCACGTGCCTTCACTAAAATGTCGAAGCTTATGTCATTTATTTCCTAACATTTTTGGCCTTTTAGTGTTAAAACACCTATCATTGTTCACATTACGTGCACTTTAAAACGCATACGCCTAACTTAAGAAATCACGTGCTAATGTTAAAATGTCGATACACTATTCATCAGTTTCCTAATGGTTTCGGTCTTTTAATATTAAAACGTCGATTCTCTCGTCATGTGTGAATTTAAAATTTCACGTGGCATTTTATCATTGATTTATGAATTATATACATATCTAATACTTATTTAAATAACACTATAGTCCGTCAAATATCAAACTTAAGTGTTTAAAAAATAAATATACTTAATCCACTAAATTAAACACTTAACCTGAATCAAAAATATAAGTGTTAAATAATTAAACATTAATTACCATAATATTTTTAGATAATTCCAGTTGTCTAAAAATATTATAAATAAATAATTAACAAATATAATTACGACTTTATAAATCCATTAAATATTATTTAAATATTAATTAATCATTCATCAATAAAATATAATACTCAATAGACGATCTAGCAAATTCTTGCTCATATTATATACAATTCAATATCTCAATATTAACCATTGAAACTCAATTTTCATTGAGTCCTCGCACTAAAGGCCCGTTTGTATACATAGAATTAGATGGATATAAATTGTCAAGAATTTATTTTTCAGTCAAAATTAAATTAGGTAGAACTGAATTTATTGTAAAGGTATTTGTGCATCTTGTAGATTTGAACAGAATTCAAAATTTTAGTGTTTGTAAATTAGACAAAATTGAATTTTTTATTTAAAAAATAGTAACAAGCTATTGTATTACAAAATTTAATTATTTATAAAATACATTTTTTGTGATATGCAAGGGTTGTAAGATGTCTTATTAGGAGGGAGGGATTTTGTTCAATTTACAAGGTAAAAGGTTATAATTAAATTTCAAACCTTTTTTTTATATGAATTTCATTAAATTTTGTAAAGAAATTGAATTTTGTCAAAAAAAATCTACATAAACATCTCAATTAAACGAAGAATTCTTAAATGTTAGAAATGATCTGAATAAGTAATACACATCCTTATCCTAGTTAGTCAAACTATTTGACTTGAAACCCAAACCCCTCGAGCAATTAAAGAGGAAAAACATTGACATGATCAAAAGCTATTTTGAAGTTAATTTTTTACAAGAGAATTTTTAGTTTAGTTTTTCATAGGTATTGAAGGGATTCTTATGCAAAAGCAAAACAGTAAAATAAATTTTTACTCTTAAGAAAAACACATTGAATGTCGGAAACAATATCATTAAACACTGGATTTTGCTTTAATGGCATACAATTTACTGAATTTAAAAGACTTATAAGTCTATGGTGCAAAAGGATATTTTGACTCACTCGATTTGAGAATAAAGTGATTAAGGTTTTGTTGATTGGACTCGAAAGGTTAATATCACTATTAGTAAGAAAAAGAAGAAAAAGTGTCACTGTTATTTATTAAACTAAAATGAGGTTAGTGGACAACAAGAAAAAGTGTCACCTCTTACAAAGTTACTTTTTTTTAATGCAACGAGATTCACATTTATATATATAGATCTAACCTGTAAATTTAAAATAGACAGAACGTATGAACTGAAAGTACCTCTAGTCTTATATTCCTGTATTAATAAACTAAGATAGAATTTTTTATTTAACTTTTTGAAAAAAAAAAACAAATATAAGCAGAACTAGATGTAAAAAAAGAAACAATAAGAAAAAAAAGATTCAATGATGTAACAAAAGAACAAAGACACGAGACAAATCCCCACCAGGCTCCAGCGTGCTTCGCATGGAGATCATCCGAATTTTTTACAAAACGCGAAGAAAACATCCGCACGGTAGCCAGGGAATCTGCCAGCTAAGAATGAATTTTTCATAATTATTATATTAACATAAATTTATTATTTTTATGAAATTTTAAATTTAAAACGGTAAATTTTAAATTAGATGAAAGAAGTTGATTGAAATTGTCAGTTAAAATTTAAGATAGTAGTATCTCACGATATCATGTTTATTTCCTAATTATTTTATTAACTTCAATGATTTATAAATACCATTAAAATTTTATAAATAAATAATAGGTCTTATTTATTTTTACTTTTTTTATTATATATTATAATATTTTATAATAATATTTATCAAATAATTTTAATATTTTATATTAAAAATAATATCAAAATATTTACATAATCAATCCTATAAGTCTAATTTAGACAGGTCAACAAACACATCCTATCAAAATTAATAAACACAATGTGCGGTCGTCAAGCCGCCACGATTATTTTGCTCTGCAGCCATATCTTCTTCCTGCCGTTGTTTTTCGTCTTCCGTCTTCCATCCTCCAATGGCCGGCGGCGTGACAGGCATCATGCCCTCGGAGCTCCATCTCTTCTTCTTCCCCCTCATGGCTCCGGGCCACATGATCCCGATGGTAGACATGGCCAGGGTCTTCGTTTCCCGGGGTGTGAGGTCGACGGTCGTCACCACGCCAGCGAACGCCGCCTTGGTACAACCCACCCTCGACCGCGACCGGGCCAAGGCATCCAGCAACCTGCACGTTCAGCTCCTGCTCCTGCAGCTACCTTCCTCCGGTCCGGAGAACCTCCACCACATATCCGCCGGCGTGGAGCATGCGCGCTTCATGAACTCGCTCTCCGCGTTGAAGCTCCCATTCGAGAGATTGGTGAGGGAGCACGCTCCCGACGCCATCGTCTCCGACATCTTCCTCCCGTGGACGGCGGACGTGGCCGTCGAAGTTGGCATTCCGAGGCTCATGTTCCACGGCAGTAGCTTCTTCACGGTCTGCGCAGACCACAGGTATATCACTCCCAGTTGCCATCAATTCGTGCCAGGTATCTGTACTTTTGTGAAATAATAAATTAAAACTTTTATTAATTTTTATATTTTTTATGATTTTCAAAAATACCAACCTCACTCGAATCGATAAAGATCTTTAATATTGATCTGTAATAATCCTGTGGAATTGATTAGATTTTTCATTTTGTTACATGATTCGATAGCTTGCAGGAATGCAAGCCCTGGATTGACGGAGCCTTTGAGGATCAAGACACATTGGTCTTGCCTGGTCTTCCGCATCGAATAGAGATGAAGAAGACCCAGATCCTTCTTCCAGCGAAGATGAGCAAGGAGATCGGCAAGCTCTTGAACAGGGTGAAGGAATCCGAAAGAGCAACCTACGGCATGGTCACAAACAGCTTCTACGAGCTAGAACCAGACTACATCGACCACTGCAAGGCATCCATCGAGAAGAACTCGTGGCACATCGGACCACTCTCACTCTGGAACAGGGAGGAATCGGACACGGACGTCAGAGGTGGCCGGCCCACCGTCGACGTGCAAAGATGCGAGCGTTGGCTTGACTCCAAGAAGCCAAGGTCGGTGATCTACGTATGCTTCGGTAGTTTGAGCAACTTCAACAACACCCAACTGAGGGAGATTGCAGCAGGGCTGGTCTCGTCGCCTCATCCATTCATATGGGTCGTGGGGAAGGAGGAAGGCAAGAATGAGCTGTGGACGCCGGAAACCCAGCTTGACGCAGAGAATTGCCTCGTCCTGCGCGGTTGGGCTCCGCAGCTGAGGATACTGAACCACCAGGCCGTCGCCGCGTTCGTGACGCACTGCGGGTGGAACTCGTGCCTGGAGGGGGTGGCCGCCGGCGTGCCCATGGTGACCTGGCCGCTCTTCGCCGATCAATTCTACAACGAGAAGCTGATCGTGGAGATTCTGAGAGTTGGGGTGTCGATCGGGGCCGTCAATTACTCCTTCAAGGAGGAGGAGAGGGTGGTGGTGAGAGGGGAACAGATCAGCAGGGCGATCGCGGCGGTGATGGACGGGGGAGGAGACGGTGAAGAGATGAGGAGGAGGGCGGGTGAGCTCCGGGAGAGGGCGGAGAGGGCGGTCATGACCGGCGGCTCCTCCGACCAGGACTTGGACCATCTCATCCGCGAACTTGAAAAGAGCAGGACGTTGAAAATATCGACCATAGCCCAAAGTGGTGTTTGAAACATTTGCCCCTGTTTGGTTAAACATGAAATAATTTTTACATTATTTATTATATATTAAATATAATAATTTTTTTTTAAATATTATCAATATAATTTTAAAAAATATTATTATCACATTAATATAATAAATACTATTTATTATTTTATTACATATTTTATTTAATATTTATAATAATTCTAAAAAAATACTATCATCATATTATTTAATAAATATTATTTATTATTCTTTTACGTATTTTATTTATTATTTATCGTAACTTTAAAAAAACACTCTTATCTTTTTTTATTATTATAAATTATATAATTTTTACATGAAATTCACCTCATCTCACAGCATCCATTATTATCCTTGGCTGTGTTTCATTGCATTAGTTCTTAATTTCTGAAATTATCAGCAGAAGTTTAATGAATATGTTAATTTTTAAAATTATAATAATTCTTTTGTCTTCGAAGTTTTAACTCTTTATATATATATTCTCTCTTACACGGAGGAACTGGTTTTTCACCGCCCTTAGCATGTTCTTTTCAATCATCGATGCAAAAAAAAGTTACACTTTTAGTTGAAATTCATCTTAATATTTTAATAATAATAAAATTTTAATTTTTTAAAAATTAATTTTCAAAAAATACAAACTCCTTTAAAAGAACATTTGTACTATGTGTATAGTTCAAAAACGAAAATTTTAAAAAAAAATTAAAAATTTCTCAACTCACTTGAAACTCGTTGCTTTCAACCAAATTCCTTTCTTCCTTGTTTAAACTTGTCAGTCTTCAGTCCAATCTCTTTCCAATTTACTTGAAATTTATTACCTATGACCAAAACCCATTTGAAACCTTCGTAATATGTTCAAAGTCGCCACCTTCATCATTGAAATTGTCACACACCTTTGACTTTGAGCTCTTTGACCTTGCTTGTTTGTATAATTTTAAAGATCAACTCAATGTAAGAAATGGATGTAAATAGATTGTGTCAAGTTAATGCGATCAAAATTTTGTAGTCTAACATTATTTCTGTCAAACCAAGTTACGTTAGTCAGGTATGACACATTTTAATTTTTAATTATTTTTTATTTTATTAAAAATTAATATAATTTATAAATATTAAAAAATAGTTAAAAGTAAGACTTAAACGTCAATCGTTGCCTGCCCCTTGTCTCCTTGCATGGGAAGGTATTTTATTTTTTTTCTTAATTTCTATTTTCATTTATTTATCAGTAATAACAATATAATCTGTTAATAAATAAAATTAGTATCAAAATTCTATAATAAATAAGGTCAAAACCAAAAATCTATCAATAATCATCAAAAATTTCTAAATAATCGCTAGTAATCTATCAATAATCACTAAAAAGTTAAAAATTGCAATAAAGTAGACAAATCTAGAAGGATGACATGTTCTTTTCTTGACATGTAATAGAGAATATGAGTGATTAACACAGATCTCTGACTAAAAATGTACAATGAAAAAAAATCACACAACAACAATGCAAGGATCGACATCATAGTACGAGGATATGAGCAAACGATCAGTCATTAAGGTTGTGAGGTGAGTGAGGATTGAAGATTTTTTCCCTTGATATTGTGAGATTAAGGAGTTATTTGTGCCCTAGGAAATTGTGAAAAAAGAAAATCTAGAAAAAATTCTAGTTTTTCGAATGTTTGTTCCATACGAAAATTCTTAAATTGTTTAAAACATTTACATATGTATATATAAATTATTTTCCTGACATTTCCCACCTCTAAGGCAAGAAAAATCGTCAACATCTTGGAAATATTATCTTCAATTTCATGAGACTCTCCACTACTATCTTAAACATCTTCCAAAATCATTTTTAATAATATTCCTTGTTTGTGTTGCTGTTTTGTATCATTGGTTATTGGTGATTCTTTTAGTTAATCATTAGAGAAAACTTTGTATATCTATCATTTGATTATAGTAGAAAACTTAAAAGCAAATCGATAAGTCTTGTGATTTTTCTTCTTAAAAAAGTTATTTACATAAAAAGTTTGATGTTATTTTACTTATAATTTATTTGATTTCTTTAGTTAATTTTATCATTGAGAAGTTACTTACCTGCTTTAACTAAGTTCATCTTACCCCAACAGATAATTCACAATTATACTTCATTAATCTTAGCATTTGTAAAAGAATAAAGTACGATTAAGTTTTTTATCATCGTAAAAAAATCATTAAAATTACACTAATAATGAAAATTAATTTACGTTTATTATAATTTTATTTAAAAAAATTAAATTTCATAAAATTCATAAGTTAATATTTGTGAAAATTCAAATTCATTGTAATTATATATATTAATGATGAGTACGGAGGTAAGTTGGAAATCTATGAAATTAATGATTGTTTGCAATGAATGAGGTCAAAGATGAACTTTAACGTATTTACAACTTCAACAAAGATTGAGAGTAATCAAACTTTCATTGAGAGTTAATAATTGCAAAGATGTTGGATAATCTTTTGCGTAAATAGACAAATATTAAAGGAGGTCGAGAGTAATAGGATGCAAGTGACGAAAGTTGTGCAAAATTTAGGAGAGTGTTGAGATTTTTTGCATAATTGCGAGCTCAACAAAGGTCAAAAAGGGTTAATTAAGACACGTGGGGTTAAAAAAGTATATTGTAATACAATTTTTGCTAACGTTAAGAATTTTCTTAATTTAATAGGTGAAAAATAGCAAAAAAAGCTATACTTATAATAACAAGAAAAGTTGAACTTTTTTACATTTTCCAGGATACACAAATTTATGAAAATTTAATTTTTTTTAAAATTTTATTTTTCCAATATTTTTAAGGTACACAATAGACATGTCTATGGCACAAGCCCAGGGCCTAGAGGCTCATATGGGTTTGGGTCATGTCGGGCCATAGGTCCGATATATTTTAAATTTTAATTATTTTTTATTTTATTAAATATTAATATAATTTTTAAATATTAAAATATTAACATAATCATGCATCATTTATTAAGAATCTTAAACTACTACACTACATACAATATATGTGTAATTAAAAAAATATATTAAAATAAATATAAAATTATAAAAAATTATAAAATTATTTCATATTATATCATACGAAAATTCCAAAGATCAGCCCAAACATGGCCCATTAAATTGTGTTATACTAACCTAATTAGATACCATCCAATTGACATATCTAACACACAAATCCCCGTAATCTTACTATATTTATAACAGAAATATTGTAAAACGACAAAAATAGAAAGTAATGGAAAATTGAGTAAATTTATAAGGTGCGTGTAAAATGATAAATACACATAAATACCGACAAAAATGCTCATCTTCCAATGAATTGGTAAGATGACTGATTAATAAGTGTTGAGTATCTTCGAATATACACATAAAAGTTAAGTAAAATTAAGGAAGAAGATGAGTGGGTGTTTTTGGAATAAACGAGTTGTGGACTGGTAACGTTTCTAGGACGGAAAAATAATCCTACAAAACACTAAACTTACTTTCTTGTCGTTTCCTCTGTTTTTTGTTGTCCTGCGAAACTCCGAACTTACTTTCCTTCTGTTTCCTCCTTTTTCTATTTTCCTGTGAAACTTCGGACTTACTTTCCTTTAATTTCCTCCTTTTTCTGTTTTTCAACGAAACTCCGAACTCCCAAAACTCCAGACTTACTTTCCTTCAGTTTCCTCTATTTTCTGTTTTCCTACGAAAACTCCGAACTCCCCCAAAACTCGAGACTTACTTTCCTTTAGTTTCCACTGTTTTCTGTTTTCCAGTTGAACTCTGAACTTTTAAAACTCCGAATTCTCTTTCCTGTTATAGTTTATTTAACAATATTATTTAACGTAGTTATTATTTGTTTATTATAGATTATTTAGTTATTTAGTTACTATATTATTAACACTCCGAATTATTTAGAAATAGTCTTAATACTTTTCTTTGGATTTATAACTTGCATACTTTTCATTAATTTCTTATGCCAAGTTTCTTGTAGGATCGACTTGTACTTGTATATACTTAATACAATAGGCATCATGTACTTGCAATTATAAATGTAAAATTTGAGATTTCTTGTGCTTTAATGTTTTAATTGTTGAGTAATAATGGAAACTCCTGTACAAGTTTTTGATGTCGTTGCCAGGGAATCTTCTATGCTATATTGTTTTTGATTTTATGCAAGTTAGTATGTATAGTTTTAATGTAGTTCATGTGTTTTAGTTTTCTGTTTTAATAGAAAATGATTTTTTTGTCAAGTACATTATGTAAATCTTCTGTAAATTTTAAAGTAACTTATTAGTAACAACATTCTTCTTTGCTAATGTTAGTCTTTAAACATATGTTTGAATACTTAGGTATTTTTATTATAATATGTATACTTTTACTTCTATTTTTCTTTACTCAATACAATTTTCTGTTTTTCTAAATTGCTTGTAGCCGTAACAATATAAGTCATAACATTTTTATTCTTGTGTACATTTTTATTTTAGGATAAATTTTCTTTATAGGGTATATACATAAATTCTTTGTGTTAATAAGTTCTAACATGAATTTTTCTTTCAGATCTTCCCTGAGGCAAAAAAAAAAATACTGATTGATAGATGTGTGCATTTCAATTAATACTTTTAGATACTTAATTTCCATATGGATACGAGTAACTCTTACCACATAAATACAAAATTTGAATACCCTATCTGTCTGATGAATGATCATGTTGTTGAATTTTGTCCTTTTGTAAATTTGCATGGTTATACATTTGCTTTTAATAACTACGGAGAATCCTATCCTGCTGATCTTAATGAATCTATCAGTGTATTTGATAAATCTACATCACATACCTATGAATTTGATAAACTTGTTGCATCTATTGCTGTTAATGAAATTCCTGATTTTATTACAAAGTATGCTGAAACTAATTCAAGTTTAATTAAAGTTATAGAAGAGGCTAAACTGGCTTATCATGAAATAGAGTTAGAAAAAGAATTTTTGTTAACGAAGGATTAGCACTCTTCAGTTTCTGCATGCAGTATCCTTTTTGAATTTGATAGTTTAGCTGATGCATGTGTTACTCTTAGGATAGGAAAATCTGTAGAACAACCTAGTATACCTGACCCTCCTCCTAAAGAGAAATTCTAAAACTAATGAGGAGAAATTAAATGAAATTAACTTAAATCAATCTAAGGTTAAAGAGAAAGGAAAGTCTGCAGTGGAAAATTTTACTAAACTTGTTGCTTCCATTGCTACACCTTTTCCTAATAGGTTAAGGACTGACCATATAATCTACCAAGAGAGAAAATTAGGAAAATCTTTGAGCAAATTAGAGTTAATATACCTCTATTAGATGTTATTAGTCAAGTTCTTGCTTATTGAGTTGTCAACGGGGTGAACAGTCGTGTACGCGGGAGGAGGCAAAATGGGTTGTGTGGTTGGCGGGGGACTAGCCGCTGGGTCATTAGGCCAGCAACCAGGGTGAAATGTCGTGGAAGGTGCAATGTGCAAGGTGAGGGGGGACTGGCCGTCCGGTCATAACTTGCAAGGTGCAACGCACCGACGTAGCAACGGTCGGCACACTTTCGCCCAACGGGGACCCCACTTTCGGGCAATGGGCGGCCCAATTCCGCACAATGGGCGGCCCGCTTCCGCCCAACAGGTGACTAGTTGCCTATTGAAATGGTCGACTTCCACCTCAATGGCTCAACCAACTTTTCTCCATAAATTGAGGGAGTTGGATTTTATTTTTCACTCAACTCACTCTTCATCTCCTTCACTCCAAATTCTCTAAACTCTAATCTCAATTCTCAATTCTTAATTTCTCAAATTTTCTCACTCAAGTCACAAACAATGGCACACTACTAAGGTCAAAGTTCTGGAGACTATGGATATCCTCAACAAAACTTTCCTGAAGTTGAAGTAACACTATCAATGGAGACTATTGGAGCTTCAACTTCAACTGTGCCACCGAGGAAGTCTCGAAAGAGAGCTTTCATCTGATCAAAGTACACAATCATGATGAAAGTTATGGCGGATGGCACAGAAGAGGAACGAGCCTTCTGCAACCTCTGTAATGCCGACTTCTCTTGTAAAACGTCTGGCGGTATAGGTCATTTAACTAGACATATTAGTACATATGAAAATAGGAATAAAGATAAAATAATTCAAACCCAGCTTTCTTTTACTCCTGAAGGTAGTGTTCATGGACTTATGATTCTAAAAGAGCTAGAGACTTGCATACTAGATTTATTTGTTCAAAAGATTTATCAATAAGTTTTAGAAGAAATAAACGTTTTGATAATTATATTAGTAAAGCATATTGTCCACAATATAAACGTGTATCTAGAAATATTATTAGGTCAGATATTATGATTTCATTTAACAAGCTTATATTAAAACTTATTAATGTTACGAATACAATAATGACATGTATAACATGCACTTTAGATATTTGGTCGGGTAGAATTAAGAATGGGTACATAGCTGTAACTGCACATTATATTGATCAAAATTAGATTTTACAAAAAAGATTAATAGGATTTAGAAAAATTCAACATCCACGTATTACTGAAACAATTTTTACAAACATTATGAAAATTTTTGATTTATATGGAATTAGAAATAAAATAGGTAGTATAACTTTTGATAATGCAGCTAATAATACTGTAACAATACCAATGTTTAAAACTAGAATAAGTCCACCAAATGATTTTAAATTATTTCACCAAAGATGTATGTCACATAATTAATATTATTGTACAATC
>JAMKPZ010001973.1:0-18390 GCA_024699675.1 Amphibolis antarctica
AAACACCTCCACAAATTCACGCAGGAGTGTGAGGAGTTGTTGCCGGTAGGGCTCGGGAACCTCTTTGCTAATTTTTGTTTCTTTTCTGTGTTGTTCATCCCCAAGGTTTACAAGTTCAATTTCATCCATAGATGCTATGCCTGTAGACTCGGGTGGTTGAACCCACAGGTCTTCTTCTTCGGATTCTTGGCTTTGCAAGTAGGGCCGTCAGCATCCCCAGCGGCTTGTTGACCTTCAAGCTGGAAGGGTGCTGGATGATAGTTTTGGCGGGAGCGGTGCCCGTGGTTTTCTGGCTGGGTGCCAGGTAGGTGAACCAGCTGCCGGTTCGAGGTAGTGATGGACGTACACGGTGCTTCAAAGGGGACGATGATGGGCTTGCCGTGCTCGTCCTCCCGAGGTGTTGTGTCGTTGGGCTCCATCCGTTGTTCTAGCTGCCAAGCATCCACAGAGAGTGAGGGGCAGAATGCCCCTAGTTTTTCCTTAGTGGGAGGAACCGGCTGCCAGGTAGACGGGAGGCGGAAACCGGGTGGAGTTTTGGAAGAGAATGCAACAAGCCGGTCTTGTTTACTGGCTTGAGGGGAGGGGCAAAATGCCCCTAGTTCTGTCCCGGAGTGTTGGCCAGCATTTTGAAAGATGTTGCCCAGACTGAGTAGGCTAGCTGTCCTGTCTTCATGATGCAGGTCCCTCGTTGGTGGTTGACGGTTTCCAGCTGATCTGGCCGGTGCCCGAGGGATTGGTGGTTTGTTGTGTCGAGCGAGAGACTCGGTATGATTGCCAAGCCCCGGTTGACTTGATCGGGTTGCCAAGTCAGTGGCTGCTGAGGACGCAGTTGCCGGCGCACTTGTGCGTGGGATGCCAAGCCCTGTTGTTGAAGGAGCGGCTTCCGGCGTAAGTCGCGCGGAAGCCATCAGGCTGATGGAGATGCTCGGTATGATTGCCGAGCCTCTGCAGACTTGGTCAGGTTGCCAAGTCGGTGGCTGCTGAGGGCGTAGCTGTCGGCGTACTTGTGCGTGGGATGCCAAGCCCGATAGTGACGACTTCATTGGGTTGTCAAGCCCTGTGTTGATGGAGCGGGTTCCGGCGTGAGTCACCCGAAAACCATCAGGCTTGCCTTCTGATGTTGATGACCTGCAAGCCTGGAGTGTTCCCACCTAGGTCATCAGGTGGGTGCTGCTGTGCTAGTTTGAAGCAGAGGGGGAAGGAGCGCACCTTGTCGTCTCCTTTCCCTGTACAAACCCGTCAGACACTACATCCTTTTCCAAAGTTCCTCCCCGTAGGATTGGCACTAGCGTGGGAGGTCGGTGAAGAGTTGGGTCCCCGGTGCACACTGGGTCGGTGAACAGTTGCAGTAGGCCGTCTTCTGGCTCTTGATCTGGTTGTGGGTTGTCTTCACAAGGCTGCATTCGTCTGGACAGATAGTCATAACCATTTGGGTTCTGGAATTCTGGAGGTGAGGCGGTAGCTGGTTCCAGTGTTGAGTGGGGTGTCCCGGATGACGCCACAGCTGCTACAGATTGTCCTGGGTGGTAGTAATTTTCTGCTAGTAAGACGATGACCTCCCCTTTCCATAGGAACTTAAGCATCCTATGAAGGGTGGAAGGCACGATGGAATTCAGGTGGAGAAATGGGCAGCCCAGGATACGATTGTAGCTTGGGGGAATGTCTACCACGTGCACAGGAACTTTGAAGGCGGTTGGTCCGATGACGAGGGGGAGGATGACTTCACCTTTGGCTTCATGTAGAGTGCCGTCGAACCCTCTCATCACCCGATCGGTGGGGAGCAAGTCTTGCTCTGTGATTCCTAGCTTGTGCAGGACTTGTAGCGGGCACAAGTTTATCCCGGATCCATCGTCGATCATTACCATGGGGATACAGAGGTCCTTGTATTGCACCCGAATGTACAGGGAATGGTTGTGGTTGGTCCCGGCCAGTGAGAGGTCTAGATCTGAGAAGTAGACAAAAGAGGGGACTGTTACTGTGGCCACCATTCCTTCATTGGCCCCGGGAGCGAGACCTTGGTCTACTTTGGCTATCTGTAGCGCTTTGAGGAGAGTTTCCCGGTGCTTAGTAGAGGATCAGAGCAAATCCCATAGGGAGATGTCAGCCCGTATCCCTTGCAACTGGATTGACAGGTCCAGGAGCGACCGCAACTGGATGGCTAGTGCTGAGGAGGCAGCCGCCGGCCCTGCTGAAGCGGTAGCCGGTGGTCGGTTATTGGTTGAAGTTCGTCCTGCTATTCCCGGGATGGAGATTCCTTTGGGGCGTGACTGTGGCTGATACACCTGGCCCGACCTGGTTATAGCCGTGCATGCAGACGGCTGTTCTATTCCCTTGCCTTTATGTTGTTCAGAAGTGAGCAAGGCCAGAGGGGAGGGCCTGGTGAGTAGCTGTTTTGCCAGGTGTGCTTGGAGCGGCGCTAGTGTCGCAACCGCTGGAGAGGCCGTGTCGACTGGAGTGCCGATCGTGGGCACAAAGCCGGCGATTGAGGCTTTGGGGATCGAAGGTACTGCTAGGATGACTGCCCTGATTGGGGCAATAGGTGAGTAAAGAATTACCTTGGGCTGAGCCCATGTGGTCATCCCGACGGCCGGCTCCCTTGATGCAGCAACCGGTTCTTTTGACGCGGCAACCGTAGGTGCCACCCGAACGAAGAATTTTCCTACGAGTGAGGATGACGCCTGTTGTGGCGTAGGCTTTGAAGACATCCTCCTCCGGTGGCCGCTGATGGTGAGGATGGAGGTCCGGAGTTGTTGGTAGTATGGCTGGAGCACCTCTAGTGTTGGCGGATGGTTGGCCAGCCGGATGAGGTTGGCGGGGTTCAGCCTGGGAGTTCCTGCATCCAGCGGCCGTGCCAAAGGGAGGGATCTTCTTGTCCCTTGTCCATGACTGGTAGGATAGGCGGAAACCGGCTGCGTAGGCCGGAACCCTTCAAGTGGGTGCCTCTTTCGGGCACCTAGGAAGATAGCACTGACCTAGGAGTTGCCCACATGATTTGGGAAGGTATGTTGGCCCGGCTCTGGGGGTACGGGAGGTTGTTGAAGCTCAATGGTGCCCGAGTTGATAAGCCTCTGAATAGCTTGTCTCAACGTCCGGCAATGGTCCGTTGCATGGCCGGCGGACCTGTGGTACTCGCAGTACTACTGCGAATTGTACCAAGTAGGAAGAGTAGCTAGAGGTGGCTTGATAGGGGGAAGCGTGAGTAGTGCCTAGGCCCGGCGGAATACCTGGCTTAGTGGTTCAGAAAGCGGCATGTATTCTGTAATGCGCGGCTGTTGCAGCTGCGGGGGTGGCTGGTGTGGCCCGCGCTGCTATTGATCGGGGCGTTGTTGGTTAACGCCTGGGCGATCTCCTCCTTGTCGAGAGGTTGTCGGGGACATTACCTGCCACTGTTGGTGGGCAGACGGCTCGGATGTGGCTGCCGGGTGTGGAGCCTTGGGCCTCCAAGGCTGTTGATTTGAGGTCGCTCGAGTGGTATAGACTGGCTGTTGAACTGGAGTGATTACCAGCGAATGGTATTCTTGGGTCGGGGCGTACACTTGTTGTGGTTGGTATGGTGGTGGTGTTGCCGCCACAACAGTTAGAGGAGACGAACGGCCATTGTCATTCCTTCGGAGGCTACGGTTGTTCCCCATGTTACCGCCCAGGGCCGGTGGTCGGGGACGTGTATTTCCTCCAGGGCCGGCTCCAAATGGGAGAGCCGAAAACCTCCCTGACTTCAAGAATCCTTCCAGGCAGCAACCAGCTTTGATTAACTGGGAGAAGGTTGAGTACGACTGAATGCATAAAAGGGCCGCCAGTGATGGTTGAGCACCTTACACAGTTATGTCTAGAGAGTCTTCTTCCACAGGTTTCTCCCAAATTTGGGATGCCAGGGCCCACCACCTATCGACATAGCCACTGAACGGCTCATTCTCACGTTGGCGAAGGCAACAGAGATCTTCCAACTTTGGTGCCAGGTCCAAGTTATACGCATACTATTCCTGGAACATGTACGCCAGCTGTTCCCAGGTGTAGATCTTCGTTAGGTCTAAGGACATGTACCAAGAAAGTGCAAGTCCTTGGAGAGATTTCTGGAATAGCCGGACGAGGAGCTTCTCCTCGTGTTGTAGTGCCACCATGTCTCCACAGAAAGCCCAGAGGTACGCACGAGGATCCCCGTGCCCGTTGTATTTGACCAGTTCGGGCATTTTGAAATCGGGAGGGAGTGTTGCTTCAGGATAGAAACAGAGATTTTGGAAGGCACAGGAAGGTCCAGGCGGCCCAGATTTTATGCTCCGGAAAGATGCTTCCAGTTCAGCTATCCTTTGCAGTAGCTGCCCTTGCAGGTCGGGCGCCGGGGCGGCAGCGGTGGCGACTGCCGACTGGAGCGGTGGCGGGCCGAATTGGTCGGCGATGGGAGTAGTGACAACATCGTATTCTTCCAAATGTGGCTTCTCCGGGACACGGATAGTTGGCCTAGGGGGGATTATGGAACCAATCCCTTGTTGTTGATAGCACGCCAACTAATGAGCCAGGAGGGTCTGCTTGAAATGTCCCGGTTGAGGTGGCAGGAAGGCGTCGACTGCTCCTATGCCCTCGGTGTTCAAGGGGGGTTGGTAGCACAGGCTGGTGCTCCGTGTGGGAGCCGGCCTGCTACCTTCAGCTTCAGTAGCCGGAGAAGCCGGCGGTGCAGGATGCACTGTGGCATTGTCGAATGCTACAGTGGTGGACAGATTAGGCACCCTTGGTTGGTCCGGGGTTCCGGTAGGAACAATGATGGGCCTGGTGAAGTTCGTTCGGGTGACGACAGGCGGTGGTGGGCCGAAGACCACGGACAATGGCACAGAAGTTACCGCGGTGACGGAAGGGGATGATCCGGAAGCCGTAGCGGAACCGGTGGCCATGGCTCTTGCTTGTGAGCGAGTCAGGACAGGGGGAGCCAGTGGGGTCTGAAACCTGTAGGGCAGAGGTTCGTGAAGAGACAGTGCCCGAAGAACCGCAGAGGTCCGTAAAGATCTGTAGGGATACCAAAGAAGGGTGATACAGTTCAATGCATTTGAAAGCGGCTTCGCTTAGAAAATGCAACAAGTGTGTTAAAAATCCTAATGGAAAAATAAAAGATTCACTAAAAAAGAGCCGTACGAGCGAGAGTTTGAGCTACTTAATCGATAACATGCAGCGAGTGTCCCCAACGGAGTCACCAAAAATCTGTACCCTCTCTTTCATCCGGCTATCACCCGGAAGCCCATGGGTTTCCGCCGACTCCGCCGAAAGATAGACCGAGGTACAGAGAATTGAAAGGTGTTTGTGTGAGTGCATCACCACGTGCGGTTGATGGCTCGTTGAATGGAGTCGCCACCTTATTTTTGGGTAGAAAACAAGGAAAACCGGATGGGAAAGTGTCCTTCCACCATCGAAACGATAAAACCACGGGATTCACGTAAACTCGTGTAACATGATAGAACTGGATACGGGGCTCAGGGTACTATTGAGGAAGGTGTTAGGCACCCCGAGACAGCCCGGGCATTCTTGGCCTCTCTCTGGCTCTAAAATGGAAAACATGATAGTCAATCCGACCATGAATGGCCTCACCTTGGAAGACGTTCCAAGGTGTTTAGAGGGATAACCGTATCTCTTCCGATGAAAATAAACGAGAATCAAGTAAACAAATGGGAATTGAACAAAACAGGGATCCATATTGGATCTGGTGGTGAATAGGGGAGAAAAAGATGGGTTTTCGGGGAGCCGATCGCCGGCTACTTGCACCGGTTGACCAGCGGCTGGTCGGTTGCTTTCCCAACCCATTAGCGCAGCCATGGGGATTTTGGGGAAACGGGGGCCGGTTCCTTGAACCGGCCAGCCAGCAGCTTGCCGGCTGTTTCCCCCTTCCATACGTACCCATGGGGATTTTGGGGAAACGGGGGCCGGTTCCTTGAACAGACCAACCGGAGGCTTGCCGGCTGTTTCCCACCTTCCATACGTACCCATGGGGATTTTGGGGAAACGGGGGCCGGTTCCTTGAACCGGCTAGTTGGCGGCTTGCTGGCTGTTTCCCCCTTTCTTTTGCACCATTGGGGTTTTTGGGGAAGTGGCGGCCGGTTCCTTGAACCGACCTACCGGTGGCTAGCCCGCTGCTTCCCCCATCCTTTTGCACCCATGGGGGTTTTGGGGAAGTGGGGGCCGGTTCTTTGACCCGGCCAGCCGGCGGCTTGCCGGCTATTTCCCCCCTTCAAACACACCCATGGGGATTTTGGGGAAACGGGGGCCGGTTCCTTGAACCGGCCAGCTAGCGGCTTGCCGGCTGTTTCCCCGTTCCTTTTGCACCCATGGGGGTTTTTGGGGAAGCAGCGGCTAGCCGGCTGCTTCCCCCATCCCTCTACACCCATCGGGGTTTTAGGGAAGCGGCGGCCGGTTCCTTGAACCGGCCTGCCAGTGGCTAGCCGGCTGCTTCCCCCATCCCTTTGTACCCGTGGGGGGTTTTTGTGAAGCGGCGGCCAGTTCCTTGAACCGACCAGCCGGCGGCTTGCCGACTGTTTCCCCCTTCATACGCACCCATGGGGATTTTGGGGAAATGGGGGCCGGTTCCTTGAACTGGCCAACCGGCGGCTTGCCGGCTGTTTCCCCCTTCCATTTGCACCCATGGGGATTTTTGGGGAAGTGGCGACCGGTTCCTTGAACCGGCCTGCCGGCGGCTAGCCGGCTGCTTCCGCCATCCCTTTGCACCCTTGGGGGTTTTGGGGAAGCGGCAAACCAGCCTGCCGGCGGCTAGCCGACTACTTCCCCCATCCCTTTGTACCCATGGGGGGTTTTGGGGAAGCGACGGCTGGTTCCTTGAACCGACCTGCCGGCGGCAAACCAGCCTGCCGGCGGCTAGCCGGCTGCTTCCCCCATCCCTTTGCACCCATGGGTGTTTTGGGGAAGCGGCGGCCGGTTCCTTGAACCGGCCTACCAACGGCTAGCCGACTGCTTCCCCCATCCCCTTGTACCCATGGGGGGTTTTGGGGAAGCGG
This sequence comes from Amphibolis antarctica, assembly GCA_024699675.1. NCBI lineage: Eukaryota > Viridiplantae > Streptophyta > Magnoliopsida > Alismatales > Cymodoceaceae > Amphibolis > Amphibolis antarctica. Next base: position 6,990 of record JAMKPZ010001973.1, read on the forward strand.
CAGCCGATTCATTGAACCGGCCTGCCGGCGGCTAGCCGGCTGCTACCTCCATCCCTTTGTACCCATGGAGGGTTTTGGGGAAGGGCTTACGTTTCTCAGAAAAAAAATGGAAACCATGGGATTGTACATTTCGTACACCCGAATGGCCACCACCGGCTTCCTTGCCGACAGCGTCATCCCGGGAATCTTTCCGGGGCATCGAGAGGGTAGACTTACGCCTCCCGGGAAAGAAACGAGCACCGTCGGGTTGTACGTGTTCGTACACCCGAACAGCCACCGCCGGCTTCCTTGCCAGCAGTGTCATCCTGGGAATTTTTCCGGGACCCCGAGAAAGACATGTGGGGATCGGATAAAAACTTGTAAAGCTTGTTGGGAAACTTTTGAGTTTCCACGTAAAAAGACCCGATAGAAGGGTCACGCATAAACTGAGCACGACCGGGTCGGGTGGATTGACCTGGCCAGGAGGGCGGTCCCCGGTACCTTCGGACGTGTTTCCGAAGGAATGATACCCGGGTCCTTCCCCCGGCCGTCCCCTTACATAGGGAAGGCGTTATGCGGTCGGGGCTCGACAAAACGTAGTAAAAAGCACATGTAAGATGGCGAGGGTGGAAGTGCTTACGTGTAGGGGGGCATCATTGACGGGGATCAGAAGTCCTAGCTCTGGCACGGAAAAATGGCATCGGGGCCTCGAGCTGCTTTCCTCCTTTGGAACCAGTGGACGGTCGTTTCTCCCGAGGGTGTCAGCCTTCTTCCCAGGAAATCCCGTCCTTCGAAGACCATTCGCTCCTCCTTCTTCCAGCCTCCTCTCTCTAGAAATTCAAGCCTCTCTCTCCAGAAAATCTCCTACCGAGTGGTGTAGGGGGCCGCCCTTTTTATATGGGGTTGCCTTCCTTCTTTGGGGGCACCCCGAAGATGGAAGGCGGCATGATTCCGGCTTGATTACCAAATGTGGGTTTTTCGGGTCCGGGTGCCACTTCCTTGAAGCGGCTTGCTAGCGGCAAGCCGGCTCCATCCCCTTAACTTTTTACCAAATGTGGGTTTTTGGGGTCCGGGTGCCGCTTCCTTTAAGCAGCTTGCCGGCGGCAAGCCAACTCCATTCCCCTAACTTTTTACCAAATGTGGGTTTTTTGGGTCCGGGTGCCGCTTCCTTTAAGCGGCTTGCCAGCGGCAAGCCGGCTCCACCCCCCCCCCCCTTTAAGCATTGGGTCAACAACCAGCTGTTGGCAGTCCTATACCTGACTTGTCGCAATTGACCACGTGTCCCCTCTCTTCAGGGCTTGGCAACCCATCAAAGTCCGCCAATACAACCGGGTCCCGGGACGCATTTGCCGACACCCACTTCTCCCTTTTTCTCTTGTCCTAGGGCTTGACATCCCAACTAAGTCGTCAAGATAGGGCTTGGCATCCCTCACAAAAGACCTGCTGGCAGCTACATCCTCAGTAGCATTGGGCTTGGCATCCCATTGAAAGTCGCTTCCACCCCTGGGTTCTGATGCCCACGTTTCTGGAACCTACACTATTCTACCTATTATCATCGCACCCGCAAAGTGAACTTGTGAGGAAGAATCAGCATAACTATGGGCAGAAGGACAGCTTTAGGATCTTTCCTCTCGACCTGTCTTTGTCGCTGCTAGACAAAGGAACCACGTTTCCAAATACACCCGTGTGAATGTCCAGCGGTTCCCTTTTGTCGTGAGGTGAGCCACCATTCATTCCCCTATAGGTTCAAATAGCACTATTGGGTCAGAACAGCCACCTTGCGCGAACTCCATCACAGGTAGTCACTTGAAAAAATCCCTTACCTCTTGCTTGCCACTATTCTTGGCCATAAAACATCAGCGAATAGACTTGGCACCCGCCGCCTTTACAAAACCAACGAGGCAGGACATGGGAGGAAGGGCCACATGGGAATGTCTCGACACCTTCACACACATCACCACTTATGTTCATAGATAAGAGGAGGAAACGACACTTCCTCCCCACCTTTGAAAACTAACGCACGAATAAGTGTGCAGGTAAATAAGCAAGCTGGGTCGATCAGCCGGCTACCGCTTATGGGACATGGCTACCCATGGGTAATTGGCACCTCGGATACGTCCAACATCAGGATGCTAACCGTTCCTCGCAGGAATGAAAGAGGCCTGCCCACACACATCGCTCAGCTCAGGCAGCTAGACGCCAGTACGAGGGCCAGCGCTAGATGAGACATCACGTGGGGAAATGATCGGTTGCAGGGTAAATCAGTTGGTAGCCGCTCTTGAGACACGATGACCCAGACGGAGCAAACATCCACAGAACGAAGGAGTTTCAGCCACACAGTACCCAACTCAGAGAGCCAGACACCGCTACCCGCAATCTAGCTAAAACGCCGCATCACACGAAGGTAAGACTAACCGATGGGGGGAGGGAACAGTGAGCTGCCTGGTATCATCAACCGGCAACCGCTATAGTGATCTGGCTTATGCCGGTATCTAGCATTTCTGCCGCGACGCAAATACCCTCTCCGTATCACTACCTCGCACCTTACTCACATACATGCAAACATTCTTTGATACATAATCCACAGGAGACATTTCTTGCAAAAGATAATTGGTATTATTCATGAAATCCCTTGGATTACAGATAAGACAAAGAAAAAAGGTGCAGGGAACATGAGGTCAGTCTGCGTCACTGTCCCTCGAGCACTCGTCCCTATGGCGCTCGAACCTCCAACGCTCAGCCCTCTAGCGTCCACCCGCTCCACCCGTTCCACCTGCTCGAACCTCCAACGCTCGACTTCCCGAGCCTCCACCCGCTCCAACAGCTCAACCAGTCGGTCCTTGCAGATCATCACCCGTAGGAGAACGTCGTCCCAAGCGCTCAACCGGTCCATCACTATGCTCAAGCATTCGCCCATGGATTTCAGTAGGGTCTCTGTGGACAACGCACAGGCAGCCACGCTCTGGCCCAAAATCTGCTTGGGAAAGGTGAAGCAGCGGTGGAGGCAGTCGATCGACGTCCAATTGAAGGACCGATAGATGTCCCGGCAGACAAGCTAGCTCGCCTAGAAGCAAGCCTCTCATAACGACCGAGATTGGTCACCGTGATGGGCCGGGTCAGGAGCGTCACCTTCTGCCGACCATCGGTCAAGACGCAAAGGAAGCCTACCAGCTCGACCATGGCCTCGCCGAATAGCAACTGCCTAGGAGGCCTCCACCCCAAGTAGATAACGCTCTGCATCTGACGCCAGACCACCGCCGCCCAATTGACCTGGCAGTCAGTTACCACCTTGAAATTCGCAAGGTAAGTCACCACACAGACCTCGTCCCAATGTCCCCCTTTTGGCAGGACACTGTTGTTGAGGATAAATGAGACGATGTGGGCGATCAGATTCAGGTCACGTGTCTTGACCACTCGTTGGCTCCACCGAGCATCCGCCACGATCACCGCGTTGATATCACCGATACTCCAAGGGAGGCTCGACAGGGGGGCGAATACATCCAAACCAGTGGAGCGAAGACCTAGCACCTCAAACAGGAGCGCATCAGAGAGTTCGACCGGCCTAGTCCAGAAGCCGATGACGAGTTGCGACTCCACCTCAGACAAGTTGGAGGACATCTCAGCAACCAAGCCGGGGACGGTCTCCACGCGGCAGAAATCACAAATGAACCGGAGCAGCCCCTGCGCGATGAACAACTGCTCCACATCTGGCAGTCGGTCGAAGTCAGCCAGCCAGCCTACCATATAAAACGTTCCTTACTCCCAGGCAATCGTCCGCTGGGAGAACGAACACCTGGTCGGCATCAGGAGGTGAGACTCCTCCAACCGCCACCTAGGCGCAACCGGCGGCTGTGTGATACCATAGAAGGGCCATGCGGACCCATTCTGCATCCGACCCCGCATCGTCGGGCATTGCTGGTGGCACATCAGGAGACTCCAGAAGAGGCCGCTGTCTCCCAACCAGCATCTTGCGGTGCATCCAGCATCGCAAGCTTTCAAGAGGAGCCTCCGCGACCCCTCGCCTTTCACGCCCTCTTCCGGTAGGCGAGAACCAGAGGCGTCAGGATCCCCGCACCACTCTAATAGCCACCACTGAGAAAGAGCGTTGACAGAAGATGAGTCACACCCACCGTCCATAAGCAAGTAAGAAACTTGCAAACAGATGGCCTCCATGCGGTCGGGGCAAGCGAGCTCCTCCACCAGCAAATCCTTCAGCGCCAAGGGCAAGGTCTCGAGCCACTGCCACAAGGTCTCATGACGTTTTTCATCCTAGGCATCAAGGAAAATGCAACTAGAGGATGAGACCGAGGACGAAGAAAATGAGGAAGTCACTAAGAGACGAGATGTCACCGCTGACGAGACGAAAAAATGAAGGAACCGCAAGAGACGAGACGACGCCACCGATGGGTGAAGAAAATAAGGAAGTTTCCGGAGACAAGATGTTGCCACCGACGGGACAAAAAAATGAAGGAACCGCTAGAGACGAGACGATGCCGCCGATGAGTGAAGAAAATGAGGAAGTCACTGGAGACAAGATGTCGCTACTGACAAGACGAAAAATGAAGGAACCACCGAAGACGAGACAACGCCGCCAACGGGTGAAGAAAATGAGGAAGTCACCAGAGACAAGATGTCACCACCGACGGGACGAAAAATGAAGGAACTGTAAGAAAATGGGACAACGCCACCGACGAGAGAAGAAAACGAAGGGGTCGTAAGAAGACTGGATCTCGCCGCTGACGAGAAGGGAACACATGGGGAAGCCGAGATGTCACCACTGACGAGAGGACGGAGAAGACGAGGAGGCTAAAACCCTACCCTTAGACAAGAAGAACGAAAACCTTTGGTGCCTTCACGTCCCTTTTATAGGGACGTGAACATCCGGTAGCCGGTACCTACAAGGCGGTTGTCGGTTAAGCAACCGGCCGAGCCAAAAATCAACGAAAGGTGATGCAACAATTGCCTGCACTGACGACCATGCAGATTTCAGACTGCAGACATGGCACGTGCCTGCACAGGGTTAATGCCCACTGGTTAATGGCAGGGAGAACTTTCCAGCTCACCACCCAGCAGGCCAGCTCATTTAAGGCGGCTTCCAGTTAGAAAACTGGGAGTGTAAGCCTAACTCCCCCTAAGGCATCTTCTGGTTAGGCAACTAGAGGTGTAAGTCCACACCACCTTGGCAACTCTTGGTTAAGATATCGAGAGTATAAGTCCAGTCATCCCGGTTCAGAGTGCATCCTCTTTGAACTTCTCAAGATTTTTCCTAACGCACCTTCCAGGAAAGTCTATTTCATAACGAGCAATGGATATTTGCAAAGTGTGAAAACCTTGCATTTTTTATCACTTACGCTTGGGGGGTTCATTTCAACCCTAGCACATCAATTTCCCTCCACCAAGGTCATACAACCTCGCCTAGGGAGGGGCATTCTGTTGACCCTCATGCTTAAAGATCTATCGAGCGGTCGGGTGAATCGACCAGCCATCCACTGGCATGCCGGTATAGAACCCTGGCAGCCGGTTCCCCCAAACTCCTACCTGGCAAAGTCCCGCTTTGCTGGCATCGAAGCCCATGTTCGGCACCTATTGGGTGGCTAGGTAAATTAGCCGACCAACCATCGGCACGTCGGTAAAATACCCCGATGGCCGATCTCTAACTCTCCCACCAACATGTAGGTATGCTCGTCAACACGCCCAGTCCGATTTCTGGGGAAAAGCACATGGTTACCAGAGCCTCAGCTGGCACATGATCCCGGCTATCCGCCACAGCCTACTCCCCTGAATCACTGGCTATATTCCTGGCGCAGCCCGATCTCCACTACCCGGCACCCGGCTAACACACCGTGGCTACCAGCTAGCCACCTGGGAAGATAATTCGAACCAATTGGAAAGATACGGTGAGATTTAATTACTTAAATCTCGTAATCAATCAATCAGGCAGATCGCGCGATTGAATCAAGATGTATGTGGAGTTTCCATCTCAGGATCACCCAAAGAAGGAAGGTGATTCCCTATATAAAGGGACCTTCCACTCCATTTCAAAGGATGGCTTTTTTGAGATTCTGAAGGAGGAGAGTTACTTGGAGCCCTGACGCCCACTCACCACACTGGAGCGAGGACTTCCGACCATCGCCGACGACTCCCTGCAGGTAAGCTCCCTCTTTCTCTGTCATCATATGTATGATTTAGCCTCATTTTCTCGACCCCGACCACACTGGACCTTCCCCATGCAAGGGAAAGGACAGAGGACATGCCTGGGTGTCATTCCTTCGGATACACTTCCGAAGGTACCGGCAGCCTCCCTCCCGACCAGGTGAATCCACTAGGTGCAGTCGAGATCAGTTCAACCGTGACCCCTTCATCGGGTCTTTTTACATGTCATTTTCTTACGTGTTCTACGAATGCATCGTCGAGTTTTCCCCTGTCCTTTTCCTTTGAAATGATTGGCCACCGTCAGACGCGTCATCTCCACTCAGAGATAGCCATCTCCCCAAAGGTATCCGCCTCTCCCATCTCTCGAGACTAGGTGTAGAAATCTCTACACCCGGAAGTTGAGGTGGCACACCGAGTGAACATCTAGTCCCAGACCCGGATGTTCGGTAGGCTGACGAGTAGACCCACCAAACCTCTAGCTTTTCAGCCAGAAGTTCGTTGCGGGGGCTACAACATCTATATTCGTGTTTTCATCTGTTTCTCGCGTATCTCGCTAGGAGAGGCAAAGCTGCCCTCTCAAAGCCCCGAAAAGCCTTCCGGGATGAGGCTGTCGGCATGAATCCTTACCGACGCCGACCATTCAGGCGTATGATTATGTACAGCCCGACGGTTCCCCTTTACTGGGAGGAGCAAAGCTTTCCTCCCGATGCCCCAGAAAGGCTTCTAGGATGAGGTCATCGGCATGCACCATTGCCGATGTCGGTCGTCTAGGGGCACGAGCATGTACAACCCGACGGTTCCCTTTTACCAGGAGGAGCAAAGCTGCCCTCCTGATGCCCTAAAAAGACTTCCGGGATGAGGCCGTTAGCTTGAATCCTTGTCAACGTCGACTGTCCGGGCATATGAGTATGTACAGCCTGACAGTTCCCTTTTACCAGGAGGAGCAAAGCTACCCTCCCGATGCCCCGGAAAGGCTTCCGAGATGAGGTCACCGACATTCATCATTGCCGACGCCGGCCATCTAGGTGCACGAGCATGTATACCCCGACGGTTCCCCTTTTACCGAGAGGAGCAAAGCTACCCTCCTGATGCCCCGAAAAGGTTTCCGGGATGAGGTCGTCGGCATGCATCCTTGCCAAAGCCGCCCATCCAAGTGTATGAGTATGTACACCCCGATTGTTCCCAATTGCTGGGGGAAGCAAAGCTGCTCCCCCGATCCCTTGGAAAGTCTTCCAAGATGAGGCTAGGTTTGGCTGGGCTAACTATCGTGGTTTTCTGTTTTAGAGCCAAAGAGAGGCTGGGATTACTGAGGCTGTCTGGGGGTGCCTAACACCTTCCCCAACAGTACCTTGAGTCTCGTATCCAGTTCTCTCATGTTTCGCATAGTATTACACAGTTTTCTATGGTTTTTTATCATTTTGATGGTGGAAGGACACTTCCCCATTCGATTTTCCTTATTTTCTACCCAAAAATAAGGTGGCGACTCCATTTAACGAGTCATCTACCCCACATGGCGATGCGCTCACACAAACACCTTTCAATTCTTTGTACCTTGGCCCATCCACCGATGGAACCCCATGGGCATCCGGGTGACAGTCGGATGAAAGAGAGGGTACAATATGCCTTTTGCTTTAAAAGATAGTACAAAAAGATGGTTATACAGTTTACAACCAAATTCAATTATCACATGGAATTAATTCTGTTCTGAATTTCTAGGAAATTACTATCCAATGCATGTCACAATTAAAAGGAAAAATGAAATTTTAAATTGTAGATAGAAACCAGGAGAACCTTTCTAGAAATATTTTGCAAGGTTTCGAGATCTCCTAGCTCAATGCCCACATCATGGAGTAGAGAGAGTGACCCAAATCCGAAGTATTTATGAAGGGATTGATTATCACACCAAGACACTCTTAGAATGTTTGAGTCAAAATGGATTTCTAAACCAAGGAATAGATAATGCTTGGAAATTTTTAGAAGATCTAGCCAAAAGAACTGCCCAATGAGAGAGTCCTGCTGAAGTAAGTCAGGAACAAATTCCTACCCCTAGAGGAGTTCATGTTGTTGAACCACATATTGCTTTAGAGGCTAAGATGGCTAGCTTGATACATAAAATCGATGAGTTATAGCTTAAACAAAAGACTGAGCCTACCATGCCTAAATGTACAAGTTGTTTTGCCATAGGTCATGTTGTAGAAGACTGTCCTATCTTAAATGACTCTGAAGATGTTAATGCTTTATTCTTTAATCAATGTAATAACTCAAATTTCAATCCTACTTATAATCCTAAGTGGAGGAACCATCCTAATTTTTCATGGAAAAATCCAAGCCAACAACCACCTCAATCTATAGGACAACCTTTTATTGAACAAAATGTAATGAACAATAGTTCTTTAAATGTAAATCATAATCAACCTGTTCATGATCAAACTTTTGAGAAACAAATATCAAGCTTACTATAGAAAGTAGATACAACATTAAAATTGAATCCCCAAATTATTGCACTTGATTAAGCTATTAAAAGAATTGAAACACAATTGAACCAAATATCGAATTCACTGAACCTAAGAAACAAAGGTGCTCTTTGTTTACTCCGCTAACAACACTTGTAATTCTTTTCTTATATAAATTGTGTGTGCGAAATATTTTAATTCACCGCAAGTGCACGGGTTCAGATGTACTTAGTGTGCAAGTCTAGGTTTGTCCACAGGGATTAGTTTTTGCTTAGTGTTTAGCTAAATTGGTGACTTCAATTAAGTGAAACAGTTGATTAAATATCTTATAAGCAATGTCATGGTTGGCTTGTTCCAATTAACCGCTATGATGGTCTTTAAATACCGATTGTGTTACACTTTCCAGAGGATTTTACTTCCAAATATTTAATTCTTTTTAAGCTTTGACAGTATACCCTTCAATTTGCATAAAATTTAACATTCTGCACAGAAGAAGCACTTAACCCTCGAGGTAGCTTGTGGGTAAACATCTCTACCCTTGAACTTACACATGGGTAGTGCGATAATTGTGAGTTCCAGATGTAAAAATAGCACGATTCAAATTGGCTGAAATTTCTAAGAGTTGAATGATTATATTTTTGGTTTTTTTATATATTTTAAAACACAACACACAATACAATGCAAGAAACATAGTACAATACAAACAATTTGTAAAAGTAAAAATGCAACATTCAACATTACAGCAAATATAAAAACATATTCTAATTATCGTAACTAAGTTGATAAAGTGTGTGATTGTAGATTTGAGTATAGTTGTAAAAACGTAAAATAAAATAATGAAAATAAAAATGGAAAGAACACCTAATGCTTCACTATAATTCCAAACATGTGAGATCAGCCCATGCAATCCACTACTTCAACCTGTCCGTCCACGTCCTTCATAGTGGAGCTGTAGTTGAATTAATATTTAATTTTGCTCTGTTACATAATTCCTGTAGTTAGTTATCGAATTTTCCTACAAATACTTAAGAAATACCTTCCGTGAAACACATCATATTACATGAGAAATAATTCATAACATTTAGATCTTAACTGTAATTGCAATTGCTTTAATATTAATGAAATTCATTGCACAAAACAAATAAGGTACAGGTCCGTGGGTAAACCAATTTACCCTCGTATAAGTTCTTGGGTAAACCCTTAACGCTCGCAGAATGGTTTGAGGGTAAATAGGATAACCCATGGATAAGTCCGTGGTAAACAGCTTAACCCTCGAACTTGCATTTAAGCATAAATCACGAGTTTTTCTCTATATATTAATCGTTCTATTAGCAACCTAAAAAGTCAAATGTCAATCATTCATTCCTTTCTCAATAGGTAATAAACATAAACATAATTAATGACTCAAAACGTAATTCATGCATCATTAAAGTGAATAATCGTGCATACTGCTCAAAAGTATAGTTAACCTTGTAATTATCATAATTCAATGTAGAATGCAAATAAAACTCATTAAAACACATGAATTAATATCAATAAAATGCACACTTTTGAGTCTAAACAAATCCCCCATACTTAAGTTTTGCTAGTCCCTAAGCAAAAAACTAAAATGAAACTATAAAAACTATGAAGGCAATAACGACTACTAAATAAAACTATACTAGGCCACTTTCGTAGGGAACACGACTACACTTAGTAGGTGCAGTAAGCCTTTAAAACCCTAGGTTACCCTAGTGGCGGAGTTGTGTCTCTAAAGGATTTTCAGTGGATACACCCACAAAGTCCAAAGAAACAAAAGAAATAAGATATAAGAGAAAGAAAGAAAAGCAGGAAGGCAAGAAACAGAACTAACCCAAGGATCGTTTGAATCACTTGTTGCTAGAACAACTTCAGGGGGATGAGGTGGCTCAGTCTTACAACACTCCCTCTCCTTGCCCTTAAATCGAATATACTCATTTAAAATGTGAATAAGAAGTCACCCTTTCATGAGAACCATCTGTCTTGTGCAAGCAAGAGGAATTCGCACCCTCACTACTCTCAATCAGGAATTAAATCATTACAGCAGGCATACACATCTCACCAACAAAAGAGGGTAATTTGAGATGCTCCCATCTTTTCTAAGATATTAGAAAATGCTCTGGCCAGTAGACAAAGGATAAGACAATAATATACCATCACTCAAAATGTTGACTTGTTGATATAGTATCATTTCACTTCATGCTCACATCCTAAATGATTTCAAATATTTTCCTTTTTCTACTCATACTGACATTGATCCCTTAAGTTTTCTGATCTTTTCTCTATAAATATTCCTCATTTTCATTCAATATTTTTCAGTACTTCTCCTTTTTCTTTTCTTTTTTTCTTTTTCTTTATTTTTTTATTATTATAAAAACATATAAAAACAAAGTAAATGACATAGCATTGCACTTTTAGAATTAATAAATGACCCATAGTCAATTAAGTTCACCACCTTATATCTCCATAATCTAATTTCCAAATGAACTCCATGGTGCATTAAAGCTCAAACCCTTGCTACCTTCCTTCACATCACCTCTCACTCAAAAAAGTTGGGAGATATCTCTATATAATGCTCACTAGAATGGAAAATTTTCATATCATGATTAAATTTTGTGGTGGCACTCGACATAGGTTATCTCTCCACTCAAACAAGGTAAAGAGAAAGAAATTGAATCCTCTTTAGAAAATTAGGTGAACAAGGCATTAATTCAAATGAAACGGGAAGACTCAACCCATTGCACAAGTTAATCTGAAATCTATCTCATCTAAGGGCAATAGGTTATTTGGAATTAGCT
>JAMKPZ010001974.1:0-21307 GCA_024699675.1 Amphibolis antarctica
GCAGCATCCTCATCTTCAATGGTAACACCTATGTTTCTCAACTCCATGAGAAGTGCATTTAGCTGATCTAAATGCTGTTTCAGTGGTGTACCCTCCTTTATCTTCATAGAAAATAGTCTTTGTTTCAACAGTAGTTTGTTTGTCAGTGACTTGGTCATATAGAGTGACTCCAGTTTCTGCCACAGTCCCAAAGATGTACTCTCATCAGCAACTTCGATTATCACTTCATCTGACAGGCAAAGAAAAATGGTAGAATGTGCTTTCTCCTCCTGTTGAACATATTATGTGGAATTCTTATCAAGATCTGACTCCTTATTCAATGGAGCCCAAATGCCTTATTGTTTCAGTAACGCTCTCATCTTGATTTGCCACAGACTAAAGCCATTTTTCCCACTGAATTTATCAATCTTCATTCCAGGAGTAGACATGATTTCAAGTGGGATATTCTACAAGCACACATGAATACAAATGAAGCAAGTATTCAACAAAAAACTTCCACCAAAAATTCAAATGGATTCAAGCCACAAGTGAGCCCAAAAAATCCAATCCAGTGCCCAAAAAAGGAAAGTTACCGATTTTTAACAAAAAAAAACGCCAAAGACGATATCTCTTTCTACGTTCCACGAAAAATTCCCAAATTTCTTCCACAAACACAGCACAATATGAGGAAGGATCAGAGGGGCTTACAGACGTATTCCAGCAAGTGGAATACCAAGCGCACGAGTTGGCGTCCTCGGATGTCGCGTTGGCACGGCGGCTGCGATAGATTTGCGCCTCCCTGTGCCAACTCCTCCCACAGGTGAATACACGGCCAAAACTCCTTGAACAAGCTTTGATACCACTTGTTACTTCTAGAGGTATCTAAGCACAGTGGATTCGAATGAGATTAGCACATGTAGGAGGGAGAAAACACGAAGGAATGTCGAAATCACGGTTGGCGGTGACTTGGACGTGCGGTTAGGGTTCCAGGCACGCCCAAACGCCCAAATCAGAAATGCAAACGAGATTTACGTGGTTCCCCAACTTGGGTACATCCACGGGTGTCTCTCCTTGGGTTCTTCACTATCTTCAAATGGTGGATTACAAGAGAAAGGGAAATTATTGGAAGATATTAAGAGTAATATATTATTTGAACAAGTTAAAGTCAAGGATTACTATAACAAGTTCAGCCTCTTTAATTCACTATCTTCAAATATTTGAACAAGTTAAAGTCAATATACCATTATTGGAAATTATAAGACAAGTTCATTCTTATGCCAAATATCTTAAAACTCTTTGTACCAAGAATAGAAGGAAGAAAATCTTAAAAAATGCATTTTTAGCTAAAGAGGTAAGCTCCATGTTAATTAATCCTGTACCTGAAAAATTAAATGATCCAAGGACTCTTGTTATTTTCTGCTATATAGGGGATTGTTATTTTAATATAGTGTTAATAGACTTAGGAGCTGAAATTAGTGTCATGCCTAGTTCTATTTACGAGAAGTTAAAATTAGATAATATCAAATCTATGAGAATAGTGATTCAGCTAGCAGATAAATCCATAAGAATACCTTTAGAAAAAGTGGAAAACATTTTGGTAAGGGTTATGGAGTTTGTCTACCCTATTGATTTTACTGTAATGAAAACAAAAGCTTCAAGTATAACTCAAGATCAAGTTATAATAATTTTGGGAAGACCATTTTTAGCTACAGCCGATGCTTACATAAGTTGTAGAAATGGTTGGATGGAATTAGCTTGGGGTGATCAAAAATTAGAACGGAATATTTTCAGTGGGATTAAGAAGAATTTTAAAGAGCTTCAATTTAAACATTTTAAGGTTAATCTAATCGAGACTTTTAAAATAGATGAGGACTTAGATGTAGAGGAATTAGATTATGTTGAAAAATGTGTAATATCGAATGAAGAAATGTTGAAAGAGGAAATCTCTGAGCAAACTAAGAATATGGATGCAAATGAAGAACAATTTGAAAAAGATAAAGAATCATTAACTTCAGAATACCTAGTGCTTAAGCTGAAACCACTTCTAGAAAATTTAAAATATGTATTTTTGGAGAACAATGAGAATCTACCAGTCATTATTGCTTCTGATTTAACATCAATACAAATAGAAAATCTTTTAAAAGTGTTGGTAAAGCATAAGGGAGCAATAGGATGGCAGATGTTAGACATAAAAGGTATAAGTTTAACTATTTGCCAACATAGGATTAATCTGGAATCTGAAATTAAACCTGTTAGGCAACCATAGAGAAGATTAAATCCAAATATTAAAGAGGTTGTTAAAAAAGAAATTCTGAAATTGCTAGACAATGACATAATTTATCCAATATCTGATAGTTCTTGGGTGGGTCTAGTTCAGGTAGTACCAAAAAAAACTGGGATAATAGTTGTGGAAAATGACAACAAGGGATTAGTTTCAACTAGAGTTCAAATTGGTTGGAGGGTTTGTATAGATTACAAAAGACTGAATGTAGCAACTAGGAAGGATCACTTTCCTTTGCCTTTTATAGATCAAATGTTAGAAAAATTGGTAGGGCATGAGTATTATTGTTTCCTAGATGGCTATTCAGGTTATAATCAAATCCCTGTTTCACTTGAGGATCAAGAGAAAATGACTTTTACATGTCCTTTTGGAACATTTGCCTTTAGTCGTATGCCTTTTGGGCTATGCAATGCACCTACTACATTTCAAAGGTGTATGATAGGCATCTTCACTGATTTTATAGATGAATTTTTAGAAGTACTTATGGATGATTTTGTTATATATGGGGACTCATTTGAAAAATGTTTAATTAATTTATAGAAAATACTAGAGAGATGTGAACAGAAAAAGTTAGTGTTAAATTGGGGAAAATGCCATTTTATGGTTAAACAAGGAATAGTCTTAGGACATGTTATTTCTGTTGAAGGCTTAAACGTTGACAAAGAAAAAGTGGAATTAATATCTAATTTACCTATTCCTAGAATAGTTAAAGATGTAAGAGCATTTTTAGGACATACTGGTTTTTATAGAAGATTTATTAAAAACTTTAGTAAAATTGCTCAACCTTTAACTCAATTATTAATTAAGGATGAAAAATTTGAATTTAATGATGAATACACGAAAGCATTTAATTTTCTTAAGGAAGCCCTGACCACTTCACCTATAGTCTATGCACCCGATTGGTCTCAACCTTTTGAATTAATGTGTGATGCATCAGACTATGCATTAGGTGCAATTCTAGGTCAAAAATTAGACAAACTACCAAGAGTAATATATTATGCTAGCAAGTCATTGAACGAAACACAAATCAATTATAGTATAATTGAAAAAGACTTTGTAGCAGTGGTTTTTACCTTAGAAAAGTTTAGGTCATATCTAATAGGCAATCACACTATCATTTACACTGATCACTGAGCACTTAAGTATTTGTTAGTTAAAAAAGATGCTAAACCAAGGCTTATAAGATGGATTTTGCTATTGTAAGAGTTTGAGTTGGAAATTAAGGACAAGAAACGTTGTGAAAATACTGTGGCAGATCATATGTCAAGATTAGATACTTCATTCCTACCTGATCCACCAATAGATGATACATTTCCAGATGAGCAATTGTTTATGCTAAATTCCTGCCCATGGTATGCTGATATAGTTAATTATTTGGCTATGGGTTTAGTACCTCATGATTGGTCCAATTTAGATAAGAAAATTTTCTTTTTGAGGGTTAAATATTTCTTTTGAGATGATCCTTGTTTAAGCAATGCCTTGACCAGATTGTAAGGAGATGTATCCTAGAAGTAGAAACTCAATTAGTGTTGTCATTTTGTCACGATCAACTTGCTGGAGGACATTTTGGAGCTAAAAGATGCTTTAAAAGTGCTTCATAGTGGCCTATATTGGCCAACATTATTTAAAGATGCATACAAATATTGTAAAAAATGTGTTCAATGCCAAAAAGTAGGAAGAATTACAAAATGAAATATGATGCCATTAAATCCTATCCAAGAAGTAGAGGTTTTTGATGTCTGGGGTATAGATTTCATGGGACCTTTTCCAAATTCAAATGGTTTTATTTATATTCTCCTGGCAGTAGAATATGCAACCAAGTGGATAGAGGCAATTCCTACTAAAACTAATGACTCTATAATAGTGATGAGATTTTTAAAATCCAACATAATGTCTTGATTTGGTATTCCAAGAGAAATTATTAGTGATAGGGGAATTCATTTCTGTAGCAAAAACTTTGAAAAGTTACTGAAAAGATATGGAGTGTTACATAGGTTAACTACCTGTAACCATCCTAAAACTAGTGGACAAGTTGAAAGTGCTAACAAGCAAATTAAAGGAATCTTAGAAAATGTAGTAAACACCACTAGGAGAGACTGGTCTATAAGCTAGATGATTCTCTTTGGGCATATAGAACAGCTTATAAAACAATATTAGGGACAACTCCATATAAATTAGTATATGACAAGGCTTGTCATTTACCTGTGAAATTAGAGCATAAAGTATTATGGGCACTTAAGCAACTAAACTTAAGTATAAAAATAGTAGGTAGTAATAGACAAGTGCAATTAGTAGAATTAGAGGAATTAAGAAATATGGCCTATGAAAGTTCAAAAATAGCTAAGAAAAGGATGAAAACATGGCATGATAAAAGAATTCTATACTGAATATTTGAAAAAGGGCAAGAAGTTTTATTATATAATTCACGACTACACTCTTTTCCAGGAAAATTGAAATCCAGATGGACTAGTCCATTTGTTGTTAAATATGTTTATCCTTATGGAGCAGTTGATTTGGAAGATCTACAAAGTCATGAAAATTTTAAAGTTAATGGTTAAAGATTAAAACATTTTCTAAAATTTTCAGAGAGGAAATAGGTAGAGTTCGTAGTATTAGAATGAGAGTGAAGCACTATATATATATATATATATATATAATATATATATATATATATATAAATATACAAAAACCAAAAGAAAAGAACATAATTATAAGAATATAATGTTTGTAAAAAGAGTTTAATTCAAACTGCTATTGCATTTTACTTTGAGTTGCTTCGAGGGTAAACTAGTTTATCCATAGAGTTAGTTCGAGGGTTATCCTGTTAACCCTTGGATTAGGTCGTAATGTTAAAATATTATAGAAATAGTTGCTTCGAGGGTTATCCTATTTACCCTCGAACCGAATCGAAAAAAAGAGAGAAAAAAAGTAAAACACTATGGGGATAAGCCATAGGTAAGTCCGAGGGTTATCTAGTTTACCCACGGACTTATGCGAGGGTTATTCCTCTTTGAACCAAATATGACTCTATTTACTGGAAATGAAAATTTTCAAATGAAAGGTTTACTGAATTAAACAAGGTTAATCATTTGAATGAATTTAGAAAGGATATTTCATAATTCAAATGAGGTTAAAGATAATTACAATTAAGTGAACTTAATGACGGAGATCAAAAATTCTGAACTACAATCATTTAATATATACGATTGTACCAGGTATGTTTAAAAGAAAAAGGAAAGCTTAAATTCTCTGAAATGGTTTAATTCAACAAGTATTGTGTTAATCCATTAGACTATGAACTTAAAAAGAAAATTTTCGAAAGGGATTAAAAAAATTGAAATATGCAATTACACACATACATAGACTTAAAGAAAACATATATAATTTGAAACTACAAACAGAGCACAACTAATGGAAAACTTGATTTCATTAAAAGAAAGTTTAATATTACATCAAAGGAGATCTTTCTCTCCAAATGTCTCAATAATAATAAAAAATTTACACAAGAAGAAGAAAATACATCAATCATTTCTTGGGAATCTAGACTTCAGCTCTGCAACTTCTACTTTCAGAGTAGCCAGTTGGTCTATCATAGTGTCCACCTTTTTTGATATAGAGGCTGATCCTCTCTATTGAGATGTGGAAGGTTCATAGTGGAGCTGTGGTGTCGATTTATCCTCTACAGAGAATTGCTTCAAGTCTTTGGCAGTTAGTACTCTAGACTTTAATTTCTTTACTGCCCAGTCTGATAAATCAGAGGAACTTGACACCAACTGGTCGATGAGATCACCATAGAATAACTTCTTTTTGATGCTGGTGATCTTGGAAATGAAAACTCTATACCAGTTCACCTGAATCTTATTAAGTACTGCATATGTTGCAATCTTTACAAAGACGGACAATTCTACATCATGTCCAAATCTTTGATATATTATTCTGATCAGGATTAATGCAACCATATGAGATTTTCCATTCATTTGCTTGAGCCTATTAAACAAATTAATTCGAGGGTTTATGGCTATACAGTTCTTCATATCTTGCTTTGACCAATCAGTCATTGTAGAAGATTCTAAAATCTCTACACCCTCATCCCTTAATCCTAGGCTCTCATAGATATATTCAGGTGTCAAATAGATATTCACATTAGTCACATTAGAAACAAGCACCCCATCCTCCTCATGCAGATTGCTATAAAATGCAGGAACTAAATTTTTAGCTTTAAAATTGTTACCTGACCTAGGGATGATTCTTAGCAGTCCCTGAAATTCCAATAAGTCCTTGATTTCATCCATGAAATCAAAATCCACTAGTTTGCTGAATAGAATATCATAATCCCTAATAGTCTGGAATTTAGCCCTTGCCTCAACATCTCTGAAAATCACTGAATTTGTGCCTAACTGCTGAGCTTGTTCTGCATGTGTGGGGGAGGATGGAGCTGATACTTCTGTAGTAGCTATGTGTGGCTCAGTTGGTGGAGAATAGATCACTAAGACTCTATTTTCTTCCCCATCAAATCTTAGTTGTTGCTTGGCAGAAATTTCTATTTGCCCTAAATCTAGATCCACTTGCATTGGACTTGAGGCTAGAGGACTGACAGTAGCTCTCCCCTCTTCCTCTTGTCCTTCTTTCTCTTCTTCTTCTTCTTCCCTTTCTAAGGAAGTTGGCTCACACTATATAAAAAATAAAGAAAAAAGGGGGGGGGGGGGAACATATAAACACATGCATATAAAAAGTAAAAAAAAAAAAGGAAACCTAAAATAGACTTGAAGGTAATGTAGCTTAAATGATTACCTGAGCCCCCTTTGAAACAAACTGAATGGCTTCAAGGATGGTTTGATTCACCCTTTCACTATCTTGGGGTTCCAAAAATGGAACTACTGCTCCAATAGTAGATCCTTCCTCCTAAAATCAACAAATCAACATTTTAAATCATTTAAAGGGAGAAATTAAAAAGAAACAAAAACAACAAATAGTTAAATCCTGAAACCCTAAGTTTATCTGCATCTCCAATAGATGCCCCACTTCTTCAACTTGAGGAGCCTCGTTGTGGACTTGTGATTCTATGGGAGGAGGGTTAGCCTTTCTGTGTTGATGAATGAACTCACCTAGGGTAAGTTCATCATCACTACTTTCAGAATGCCCTTCCTCTTGTCCAACAATGGGGATGTCTTACAATGGGGATGTCTTCCTCTTGTTGTTGTTGTTGCTATGGTGGTGGTGTTGGTACTTGCTGTAGTGTTGGTGTTGGTAATGCTAGTAGTGGTAGTTGTTGCTAGTAGTGGTGGTGGTTGTTGTTGTTGTTGTTGTTCTTGTTCTTGTTCTTCTTCTTCCTCTCCAAAGTCTATTTTTGTCCATTCTTCACTACTCATGAAGTTGAGGTGTTTCAACTACTTTCTCAACCTCTTGTGGCTCGTATGGACCTACCATCATATCACTATATGCTTTGAAATCAGCCTCCCAAGGCTCTTCACTTTTACTTCTGCTACCTTTTGGAGGGCCTCAACTTCTGCCATCTCCACAGCATGGGCAGCCTGCTCTGTAGTGTGCTGCCTCCACTCATATAAGGCACATTGAGAGGCAATCTCAGCCACTTCTTGGCTTTCTCCTAGAGAGAGGTAGGTCTGCATGTAGAACTCATATTGCTCCCTCTCATCTCTATCTTTAGGGAGGCATGCATACACATCATTAGTGACTAAAGCATCTCTGTTTATGTCTTGGATGATGGAGTAAACAACCTTTGCAAACCATAAATCAGCCTTGGTTTGGACAATTTGTTGATCCAAAACTTTCTTGTGCCTAATTGCACACTCATCTTGCCAAGCTTGCTGAGTGTAATCATTGATAGTTTGTACCACTGTAGTTGGGAGAGTGACAAATTCTCTTTCAACCTTGGTTCTGAAATGTTTCAATTGATATTTCAAATCATCTAAAATTTTCTCCTTAGTATAATCTCTTTTTAAATTACCGTTATGCCACTCGGATGAGGACAATTCAAATTGATCAAACTTAATCAACCTCATCCAATATTCAGTGGACAATGACTGTACCCTCTCTTTCATTCGGCTGTCACCCGGAAGCCCATGGGTTTTCGCTGGTGGGGCCGGCAGATGGACTGAGGTACAGAGAATTGAAAGGTGTTTGTGTGAGCACATCACCATGTGCGGTTGATGGCTCGTTGAACGGAGTCGCCACCTTATTTTTAGGTAGAAAAATAAGGAAAACCGGATGAGGAAGTGTCCTTCCACCATCAAAACTGTAAAACTACTAGAGTGACGTAAAATTGCGTGACGATATACGAAATGTGAGAGAACTGGATACGGGGCTCAGGGTACTGTTGGGGAATGTGTTAGGCACCCCCAAACAGCCCGGGCAATCCCAGCCTCTCTCCGGCTCTAAAATGGAAAACTACGATAGTCAGTTTGGCCACACGTGACCTTATCCTGAAAAACTTTCTGGGGCCACTGGACAACCGGTTGGATATACCGGCTGCCGCGTCATATCCCCATACTAGAGATGAGAACTTGCATTATTACTTGACTGGGGCCGGCAATGATGCATGCCAGAGATGACATCCCAGAAATCTTTCCGGGGCATCGGGAATGTAGACTTACATCTCTCGGAAAATGGGGATCAGCTGTCGGTTTGTTATACCGGTTCGTCAGCAACGGACCGGCTGGTTCCCCGAACCATCTACCCATAAATGGGTTTTCGGGGAGTCGGCTACCGGCCATTTGTGCCAGCTTGCCGGCGGCGGGCCGAGTGGTTCCCCGAACCATTTACCCAAAAATGGGCTTTCGGGGACCCGACTATCGGCCGTTTGTGCCGGCTTGCCGGTGGTAGGCCGGTTGATTCCCCGAACTATTCACCCAAAAATGGGATTTCGGGGAGTCGGTTGCCGGCTTATCGGGTTTTCTTACCGGTTTGCCGGCGGTGGGCCGGTTAGCCACCCGATCCATACGTCTAAGTATGGTTTTTGGGGGAGCCGGTAACTAGGTTTTCTTACCAGTTTGCTGGCGGTGGGTCGGTTAGCCACCCGATCCATACGTCTAAGCATGGTTTTTGGGGGAGCTGGCAACCGGGTTTTCTTATCGGTTTGCCGACGGCGGGCCGGTTAGCCACCCAATCCATACGTCTAAGCATGGTTTTTGGGGGAGCCGGCAACTGGGTTTTCTTATCGGTTTTCCGGTGACGGGCTGGTTTGCCACCTGATCCATACGTCTAAGTATGGTTTTTGGGGGATCCGGTAACCGGGTTTTCTTATCAGTTTGTCGGTGATGGACCGGTTAGCCACCCGATCCATACGTCTAAGCATGGTTTTTGGGGGAGCCGGCAACCGGGTTTTCTTACCGGTTTGCCGACGGCTCTTCTTTCTCCTGCGTAACGCTTTGTCTGGCGCTGATCCTTGTCGTGGTGCCAAGTTGTCCGAGTTCGGTGAGGCATGGGGGCCTTGTTCGTTCCTGTGAGGAGTGATTAGTGTTGGGGAGTCAATCGTACCTGGGCATTGGTGGCGGCGGTCGGCTGATTTAGCTGGTAGCCCCCTTCTTTTTCCGCGTGACATCTCGTCTCGTGCGGGTTTTGGTCCGGGCCTCCAGCGGTCTGAGTTGGGTGGCGCGCATGGGTGAACTTTCCTCGTTCCTAGCAGCCCCCTACTTTTCCCGCATGACATCTCGTCTCGTGCGGGTTTTGGTCTGGGAGGCCGTACTTCCTAAGCGGTAGCCAGCTGAATTGTCCGATTGACTTGTTCACCTACACACTCGTTCATATATTAGTTTCCAAAGGTGAGGAGGGAGTGTCGTTCCCTCCTCTCATCTATGAATATCTGTGGTGAGTCGTGTGAGGAGGTAGGGATATTCTCTGGTGACTCTTTTTCTTGTGTTTTTGTTTTTGTTGGCTTTGTAAAGAAAAAAGGCTTTAAGCGGCGGCCTGCGATCGAGTCTGCACAAGGTAGCTGTTTCGACCCAATTGTGCTATCTGGACCTGTAGGGGAATGAAAGGTGTCTCACCTCACGTCAAAAGACGACCGTTGGACATTCATGCATGTGAGTTTGGAAACGTGGTTCCCTTGTCCAGTGGAAGTGACCCTCAAGCGACAAAGGCGGGTTGAGAGGAGAGATCCAAGAGTTGTCATTCTGCCCATAGTTATGCTGATTCTTCCTTACGAGTTCGCTCTGGCTTGTAGAGATAACAGATAGAATTATGCGTGTTCCGGAAACGTGGGCATCGGAACTCGGGGGTGGAAGCGACTTTCAATGGGCTGCCAAGCCCAATGCTGTTGAGGACACAGCTGCTGGCAGGTCTTTTGTAAGGGATGCCAAGCCTTGTGTTGATGACTTAGTTGGGATGTCAAGCCTTGTGTCAACGACTTAGCTGGGATGTCAAGCCCTAGGACAAGAGAAAAAGGGAGAAGTGGGTGTTGGCAAATGGGTTCCGGCACCCGGTTGTGTTGGTAGACTTTGATGGGTTGCCAAGCCCTGAAAGAAGGGGATACTTGGTCAATTGTGACAAAGTCAGGTATTGGACTGCCAACAGACGGCGGAATCCTAAGATCTACCATTCCCTTACACAGGAGTCCATATGCTTCCAGGACTCAGCAACAAGTAACTTTTTCCTTTTCTTTTCTTTTTCTTTTTTTTTTCTTTTCCTTTTTCTCTCTTTTTATTTTTTCTTTTTCCTTTTCTCTTTTCTGTTTTTTTTTTCTTTTTCCTTTCTCTTTTTTTTTTTTCTGTTGAAGAAGGATTCTAGCCACTGACTTTTCTTCTTCTCTTTTTTCTTTGTTCTTTTCTATTACAAAATAGAAGATAAGAAAACTGAATAAAAGAATGCTACTAGCCCTCCCCACATGCTGTTGGCAAGTAAAATAACCTGACATTGTCGTGGCTGGTGTACCAAGGGGGAATATCTTACCTAGAGGGAGCTGAAGTTTGTGATCTCCCTCATTGTCGGGTGGCACTCGGGCTAGGTAAAGAATGGGAGGTTGGATACTCATTCGAAGGAAGAAGTGATCTCCCGTCGTTATCTTGTAACCACTCAGAATCGGCAAAGACCATGGGGATAGGGAGGAACTTGGATTACTCACCTTGTTCCATCGGAGTAGAAGTTTTTGATGTAGTTTTCGATGTTAAACAAGATGGGCACTCTAGTTTTCAATGTTAAACAAGATGGGCACTCTAGTTTTCAATGTAGAAATCTGGATGTAGTTGGTGTCACTCCTGGGGTCGGTAGTTCATCCCAGGGGTCCGGATAGCACTTCTTGAGTCGGATGTGCCACTTGCTGCTGTAAACTATTCTCATCACCGGCTGTGGATGCGGCTACCGGGTATGTCAGAGGTGGCAGCCGATGGTGGGCCGGTTGGATGGTGGAGTGTGTAAGTATTGGGCAACAGGTTGTGGATGACGGTTGGGTCATTTTCCGGCTTATGGTGAGTTGGTTGTTTCATGGTTCTGAGACTGGGGGGATGTGGGCACGTTCCGATGGATTGTGACCCAGAACACGTACGAACATTTGGGATGAAGATTTTAGCTAGCTCTGCCGATCCTCTTCCTTTCCAATATGGACAAGTGCATCGTGTGCATCGTGTGTGCATCGTGTGACATGTGAGTCATAAGAGGGAATTCACCGAGGAAAGGAGCGTACCTGTCCAGACTTGATCTCTCGATTAGTCCCGCTCGTGTTCATCCTTCCTGGTTACAGGGGAATTGGCTTCTTGGTTGGCTTGCAGGGTGTTGGTCTGAGAAGCCAGTGGCTGGCCTATCTGAAGGCGGTGGCCGCGTGGATCCCTGGTCAAGTTGATCTTTTGTGACCGTGGGGGGCTGGCCCGTTGGGTTTCGCCATTGGCAACTGCCGAGTGCACGAAATGGGATGGAGGGGCAGAATGCCCCTAGTTCTGCCCCGAGGTGCATGTCTTCTGGAGGAGATGGCGAGTTTCTAGTTGGAAGTGCTGGCAACCAGTTGGATAGCGCCGGCGGCCAGGTGAAGCCCCTAGAAGAGGTTGGTTGTTCTATGCCACGGGGTGCCGGTCCGAGAAGCCAGCAGCCGAGTTGATCCCTGGTTGAGTTCATCCTTCATGGCCATGGGGGAGCCGATCCAAGAAGTCGGAAGCTGGCCCATCTGAAGGCGATAGCCGCGTGGATCCCTGGTCGAATTCGTCCTTCTTGGCCTTGGGGAGCCGGTCTAAGAAGCCGGCAGCCGGCCCATCTAAAGGTGGCAGCCGTGTGGATCCCCGGTCGAATTCATCTTACTTGGCCTTGGGGAGCCAGTCCAAGAAACCGACAGCCAGCCCATCTGAAGGCGGCAGCCGCGTGGATCCCTGGTTGAGTTTCTTTTTCTTTTTCTTTTTCTTTTTTTGGTCTTGGTGAGCCTGTATGAGAAGCTGGCGGCTGGTTGGTTTGAAGGCGGCAACCGCTATAATCCCCGGTCAAGTTGGTCTTTCATGACCGTGGGGAGCTGGCCCATTGAGTCTCACCATTGGCGACTACTGAGTATACAAAACGGGACAGAGGGGCAGAATGCCCCTAGTTCTACCTCGAGGTGCAAGTTTTCTGGAGGAGATAGCGGTTTCCTGGTGGAAGTGCCGGTGGCTGGTTGGGTAGCACCGGCAGCCGGGCGAAACCTATAGAAGAGGTTGGTTGTTCTGTGCTACGGTGGGTCGGTCCGAGAAGCTGGCAGCTGTGTTGATCCCCAGTTGAGTTTGTCCTTCATGGCCTTGGGGGAGCCGATCCAAGAAGCCGGCAGCCGGCCCATCTGAAGGCGGCAGCCACGTGGATCCTCGGTCGAATTCATCCTTCTTGGCCTTGGGGAGCCGGTCCAAGAAGCTGGTAGCCGGCCCATCTGAAGGTGGTAGCCACGTGGATCGTCGGTTGAGTTTTTTTTTTTTTTGGTCTTGGTGAGCCGGTATGAGAAGCCGGCGGCCGGTTGGTTTGAAGGCGGCAACCGCTATCATCCCCAGTCAAGTTGGTCTTTCATGACCGTGGGGAGCTGGCCCATTGAGTCTCACCATTGGCGACTGTTGAGTACACGAAACGGGACAGAGGGGCAGAATGGCCCTAGTTCTTCCTCGAGGTGCATGTTTTTTGGAGGAGATAGCGGGTTTCCTGGTGGAAGTGCCGGTGGCCGGTTGGGTAGTACGCGGAAACCATGTAGACCCCTAGAAGAGGAAGTGACAGGTTGGTTGCATTCGCTTGTCTAGGTGTGTGTGGTGGGGAAGGGCAGAATGCCCTTAGTTCTGCCCCATGATGTTGGCCAGTGCTCTGCTCATAGAGGGTGTTACCTGAACCGAATCGGCTAGCTGTCCCAACTCCATGGTACGGCAACTCTACTAGGTGTTGGTGGCTGTCGGATTAGAGTATCGGTGACCGGATGGTTGTCAGATGTTCCTTGTGCTGATTGAGACGCTTGGTATGATTGCCAAGCTGGGACTGACTTGGTCGGATTAACAAGTTGATGGCTGCTGAGGATGCAGCTACCGGCGTACTTGTGCGTGGGATGCCAAGCCCAGTAGTGACGACTTCGTTGGGTTGTCAAGCCCTGTGTTGATGGAGTGGGTTCCGGCGTGAGTCACCCGGAAACCATGAAAAATAAAAGGTCGACTGTAAAAGAGCCGTACGAGCGAGAGTTTGAACCACTTAATCAATAAAAATGCAGCGAGTCTCCCTAGTGGAGTCACCAAAAATCTGTACCCTCTCTTTCATCCAACTTTCACCTGGAAGCCCATGGGTTTCCGTCGGCCCCACTGGCAGATGGACCGAGGTACAGAGAATTGAAAGGTGTTTGTGTGAGTGCATCACTACGTGCAGTTGATGGCTCGTTGAATGAAGTCGCCACCTTATTTTTAGGTAGAAAAATAAGGAAAACTGGATGAGGAAGTGTCCTTCCACCATCGAAACGATAAAACTACTAGAGTGACTTAAAATTGTGTGATGATATATGAAATGTGAGAGAACTGCATATGGGGCTCAGGGTACTATTGGGGAAGGTGTTAGGCACCCCCAAATAGCCCGGGCAATCTCGGCCTCTCTCTGGCTCTAAAATGGAAAACTACGATAGTCAGTCTGGCCACATGTGACCTTATCCTAAAAAACTTTCTAGGGCCGCCGGACAACTGGTTGGATATACCGACTGCCGCGTCATATCCCCATACTAGAGATGAGAACTTGCATTATTACTTGGTCGGGCCGGTAAGGATGCATGCCGGAGATGACATCCCGAAAATCTTTCCAGGCCATCGGGAATGTAGACTTACATCTCCCGAAAAATAGGGATCAGCTGCCGGTTTGTTATACCAGTTCGTCGGCAACGGACTTGTTGGTTCCTCGAACCATCTACTCGAAAATGGGTTTTCGAGGAGCTGGCTACTGACCATTTGTGCCGGCTTGCTGGCGGTGGGCCGGGTGGTTCCCCGAACCATTTACCCAAAAATGGGTTTTCGGGTACCCGGATACTGGCCGTTTGGGCCGACTTGCCGGCGGCAGGCCGGTTGATTCCCCGAACTATTCACCCAAAAATGGGTTTTCAGGGAGTCAGTTGCCAGCCGTTGATGCCAGCTTGCCGGTGGCAGGCCGACTGGTTCCCCAAACCATCAGTGCCAATGGGGTGAATGCCAGAGGCGTCATCCCGGAAATATTTCTGGGGCATCGGGAGGGTAGATTTACGCCTCCCAGAAAACGGGAACCATCGGGTTGTACCTCTCGTACACACGGACGGCCGCCGCTGGCAAGGATGCATGCCAGAGGCGTCATCTCAAAAATCTTTCCAGGGCATCGAGAGGGTAGACTTACCCGTCCCAGAAAATGGGAACTGTCAGATTGTACTTCTCGTACACCCAAACGGCCGCCGTCGGCATCCTTGCCGGTGGCGTCATCCCAAAAATATTTCCAGGGCATCGGGAGGGTAGACTTACGCCTCCCGAAAAATGGGAACCGTTGGGTTGTACTTCTCGTACACTCGGACGGCTGCCACCGGCGTCCTTTCCGGTGGCGTCATCTGGGAAAGCTTTCCGGGGCATCGGGAGAGTAGATTTACACCTCCCGGGAAATAACAGGAATCGTCGGGTTGTACTTCTCATACACCCAGACGGCTACCGCCGACATCCTTGCCGGTGGCGTCATCCCGGAAAACATTCCAAGGCATCGGGAGAGTAGACTTACACCTCCCGGGAAAGAACGGGAACTGTCGGGTTTTACGTGTTCGTACACCCGAACGGCCACCGCTAGCTTCCTTGCTGGCAGCTTCATCCCGAAAATCTTTCCGGGGCATCGGGAGTGTAGACTTACGCCTCCCAGAAAAGAAACGAGCACCGTCGGGTTGTACGTGTTCGTGCACCCGAACGGCCACCGCCGGCTTCCTTGCCGATGGAGTCATCTCAGAAATCTTTCCCGAGCATCGGGAGGGTAGACTTACGCCTCTCGGACAAGACATGCGAAGATCGGGTGAAAACGCGTAAAAACTTGTTGGGAAATTCAGAGTTTCCACGTAAAAGGGCCCGACGAAAGGGTCGTGACCGAAACAAACTTGACCGTGTCGGGTGGATTCACCCAGTCGGGAGGGCGGCCGTCGATACCTTCGGACGTATTTCTGAAGGAATGATACCCGAGACCATCCTCTGATCGTTCCCTTGCATGGGAAAGGTGTTACATGGTCGGGGCTCGAGAAAACATCGTAAAGGCATATGTAAAAACGGCGAGGGTGGAGGAAGGGCTTACTTGTAGAGGGTCGTTGGCGATGATCGGAAGTCGTCGCTCCAGTGTGGCGAACGGGCGTTGGGACCACCAGCGTCTCCCTTCCTTCAGAACCTCCAGCCGGCGTCTTCTCCGAGGGGCGGAAGCGAGCGTCACTAGTGTCCGAACGAAGGTTTCTTCGAGGGGTGAAAAGCTTAGGTTTTTGGGAGGGGGTACCCCTTCTTTTATAAGGGGTCACCTTCCTTCTTTGGGGGGACCCGGAGATGGAAGGTGGCACATGTCTCGATTTGATTACGCGGTCCGCATAATTGATTGATTTGCGAGATTTAAGTAGTCAAATCCCGTCATATCCCCCTAATTAATTCGGCTTACCTTTCTGGGTAGTTACCTGACAGCCGCTATGTGTCAGACGGAAGCCGGTTGGTCCCCCGAACATTCGCACCAATGGGGATTTTGGGGGACCGGTTGCTGCTTCCTTGAAGCGGGTTGCCGGCAGCTAGCCGGGTGATTCCCTCAACCTTTTGTGCAAGTTGGGCTTTTTGGGGACCGGTTGCCGCTACCTTGAAGCGGCTTGCCGGCGGCTAGCTGGGTGATTCCCCCAACCTTTTGTGCAAGTTGGGGTTTTTTTGGGGAACGGTTGCCGCTTCCTTGAAGCGGCTTGCCGGCGGCTAGCCGAGTGATTCCCCCAACCTTTTGTGCAAGTTGGGGTTTTTGGGGATTGGTTGTCGCTTCCTTGAAGCGGCTAGCCAGGTGATTCCCCCTTTAAATTTCGCTTAAGCATGGGGTCAACAATGACCTTTGAGTTCTTATTGTTTGCCATAGAGTGAAAAAATATGTCCTAGTTCTAATCTTAATAGAACCGTTGGTGGCTAAGCAAAATATTTCTCTATGGAATCAGAAAAAACATTTTGGTCTCATTAAATAATGAGCCAAATGATTATTAGGGCGAGCTAACTGCTCCTGCCCTACCTCTCTCTCAATATGAGAGGCTATCTTTTCCTTTAGGAAGGTTGGCACTACAATACCAGCCTCCCTACTCTGTTTCAAATAGTCAGCGGTATCTTCCCTTACCATTTTCAATTCCTATTCTCTAATTGCGGCTTTAAGCTTGCACCACCTTTCATTATGCCACATTTTTGCATTCATTTTGAACTTCTTGAAGTTCAACATCTTAATCCACTCGTACTTTGTACCTAGAGCAGAGGAAGGCATGGTGGAGGTGGAAGTCATGATGTAAAACTAATGAAACATTTTTAAACTATTTAAACTAATGAAACATAAAACTGAAATGAAACATAAAACTAAAACATAAACCTCCCCCCCATACTTAAACTTTGCATTGTCCTTAATGTAAATAGAAAAGTTCAGTATGAATAGGAAAATTTATAACAGCTATAAAATAAAGTATACTTCTCCTTCATATCAAACATATGAATGTGATGCATGCTAAATAATGCATTGAACTTAGTATGATAAAGCATTTGAAATGCGTGAGTAATGCTGTCGAAATTAAATACCAGTGCTACGCATCAATAAGATATGTTGAAAAGGAGTGATATTTTCTCAAAACAAAGAAATAAAAATAGTGCTCCTATAGTGCTAAGCTTGTGGACTTGTAATGGCTCACAAGAAAACCAGGTGGTTTATAAACAGACACCACCAAATTGTAGCTTCATTAGCTTAAGTCAAGTGGTGTTGCACATCCCCTCTATGAGCTGTATGCCTATCAGGTACATGGGGATTCTGTAAAGATTGGCTTGGAAGAGTACCTTTGTTTCTTAGGTTCAGTAAATTCAATATTTGGTTCAATTGTATTTCAATTCTTTTAATAGCTTGATCATGTGCTACAATTTGGGGATTTCATTTTAGTGCTGAATCTACTTTTTGCAGTAAGTTTGATATTTGTTTCTCAAAAGTCTAATCATGAACAGATTGGTTATGATTTACATTTAAAGAACTATTGTTCATTGCGCTTTGTTCAATAAAAGGTTGTCTTACAAATTGAGGTGGTTGTTGGCTTGGATTTTTCCATGAAAAATTAGGATGGTTCCTCCACCTAGGATTATAAGTAGGATTGAAATTTGAGTTGTTACGTTGATTATAGAATAAAACATTAACATCTTCAGAGTCATTTAAGATAGGATAGTCTTCTACCACATGACCTATGGCAAAACAACTTGTACATTTAGGCATGATAGGTTCAGTCTTTTGTTTAAGTTGTAACTCATCAATTTTATGTATCAAGCTAGCCATCTTAGCCTCTAAAGCAATATGTGGTTCAACAACATGAACTCCTCTAGGGGTAGGAATTTGTTCTTGACTTACTTCAACAGCAGTCTCCCATTGGGCAGTTCTTTTGACTAGAACTTCCAAAAATTTCCAAGCATTTTCTATTCCTTGGTTCAGGAATCCATTTTGACTCAAAGATTCTAAGAGTGCCTTGGTGTGATAATCAATCCCTTCATAAATAGTTTAGATTTGAGTCACTCTCTCTACTCCATGATGTGGGCATTGAGCTAGGAGATCTCGAAACCTTGCAAAATATTTCCAAAAAGCTTCTCCTGGTTTCTGTCTACAATTTAAAATTTTATTTTTCCTTTTAATTGTGATATGCATTGGATAGTATTTTCTTACAAATTCAAAATAGAATTGATTCCATGTGATAATTGAATTTGGTTGTAAACTGTATAACCATCTTTTTGCATTGTCTTTTAAAGCAAAAGGCATATACCTTAGTTTAATTGCATCAATAGTCATGTTTGGTACTTTCATCATATTACAAACTTCATTAAATTCTTTTAGGAACCAATAAGCATCTTCTTTTTCGAATCCATGAAATTTT
Source organism: Amphibolis antarctica (assembly GCA_024699675.1). Taxonomy (NCBI): domain Eukaryota; kingdom Viridiplantae; phylum Streptophyta; class Magnoliopsida; order Alismatales; family Cymodoceaceae; genus Amphibolis; species Amphibolis antarctica. The sequence goes on from JAMKPZ010001974.1 coordinate 18,777, forward strand.
GGTAATTGGTTGATGTAATTAGAATTTAATTCAAATATGTCATTAGTAGACTTGTCAATGGGCCGTGTTGGCACGACCCAGCATGGCCTAGGCATGGCTCGGCACGGTACGAAAATTTTTTCATACCGTGGGTTGTGCCTGGGCTGGAGCCCTAGGTCATTCGTGCCGTGCTGACATGACACGAATTCCAACATGAAATAGGCACGGCTCGGCCCAGCACGAGACTACTAGGTGGGTCGTGGACTTGTAGGAGGGGGGAGCCGGGGAAGGCCAGAGGGGAACCTGGTCTCCGAGTTGTGGGAGGGGGGAGCCGGGGAAGGCCAGAGGGGAACCTGGTCTCTGAGTTGTGGGAGGGGGGGGGACTTGGTCACCGAGTTGTGCAGTCGGTGGGGTGAATGGTTGCGTGCGTGAGAGGGAGGAGGTTGAATGGGTTGTGTGGCCAGTGGGGGGGATGGGCCGCCGGGTAATTCGACTGGCGGGGTGAACAGTCGTGTGTGCTGGTGCGCTGAGAGGGCTCAACGAGTCGTGTCGCCGGTGGGGGGGATAGGCCACCGGGTTGTGCGGCCGGCAGGGTGAATGGTCATGTGCGTGTGAGGAGGTAGAATGGGTTTGTGTTGCTGCCGGGGTGAACGGTCGCGTGCGGGCAGGCAGGATGGGTCGATGGGTAACTATGCCTAGGTTGATCACTGGGTCATGACTTGCAAGGTGCAATGTAGCAACGATTGGCACGCTTTTGCAGAATGGGCGGCCCACTTCCGTGGAACGGGTGGCCCACTTCCGCGGAACGGGTGGCCCACTTCCGCGGAACGGGTGGCCCACTTCCGTGGAACGGGTGGCCCACTTCCGCAGAATGGGCGGCCTGCTTCTACCTAATGGGCGGCCCAATTCCGCGCAATGGGTAGCCCACTTTCGCGCAATGGGCAGCCAGCTGCCGGGTGAAACAGTTGGCTGCCGCCTCAATGGCTCAACCAACTTTTCTCTATAAATTGAGGGAGTTGGATTTTGTTTTTCACTCAACTCACTCCTCATCTCCTTCACTCTAGATTCTCCAAAATCTAATCTCAATTCTCAATTTCTCAAATTTTCTCACTCAAGTCACAAACAATGGCACACTACCAAGGCCAAAGTTCTGGAGGCTACGAATATCCTCAAGAAAACTTTCCTGGAGCTGAAGTAACACCGTCAATGGAGACTACTGGAGCTTCAACTTCAACTGTGTTGCCGAGGAAGTCTCGGAAGAGAGCTTCCATCTGGTCAAAGTACACAATCATGATGAAAGCTATGGCAGACGGCATAGAAGAGGAACGAGCCTTCTGCAACCTCTGTAACACCAACTTCTCTTGCAAAATGTCTGGCGGTATAGGTCATTTAACTAGGCATATTAATACATGTGAAAACAATTCAAACCTAACTTTCTTTTACTCTTGAGGGTAGTGTTAGTTCATGGACTTATGATTTTGAAAGGGCTAGGGACTTGCATGCTAGATTTATTTGTTCAAAAGATTTACCAATAAGTTTTGGAGGAAATAAATGTTTTGATAATTATATTAGTAAAGCATATTATTTACAATATAAACGTGTATCTAGAAATACTATTAAGTCAGATATTATGATTTCATTTAATAAGCTTAGATTAAAACTTATTAATGTTATGAGTACAATAATAACATGTATAGCATGCACTTCAGATATTTGGTCAGGTAGAACTAAGGATGGGTACATAGCTGTAACTGCGCATTATATTGATCAAAATTAGATTTTACAAAAAAGATTAATAGGATTTAGAAAAATTCAACATCCACATACCACTGAAACAATTTTTGCAAACATTATGGAAATTTTTGATTTATATGGAATTAGAAATAAAATAGGTAGTATAACTTTTGATAATGTAGCTAATAATACTGCAACAGTACTAATGTTTGAAACTAGAATAAGTCCACCAAATGGTTTTAAATTATTTAACCAAAGATGTATGTGTCACATAATTAATATTATTGTACAATAAGGTGTAAAAGAAATTGAAATTTATATTGAACTTATTAGGGATGTTGTAAGTTTTATAACTAGTTTAGGAAAGTGGCAGCAACAATTTGATGAAACATGTGATATTTTTGAAATGCCACATAAAAAATTCTCTTTAAATGATCAATATAGGTGGAATTCATTATATTTAATGTTAGAAAGTGTATTACCATATGAAATTCCAATAATGTCTTTGTATAATTGGTATCATTGTGATGATTATCAAAAAAAATTAACTGAGAATGATTTTAAAATTGTAAAATATTTTGTTGAATTTTTAAAACCTTTTTATGATGCAACAGTTAGATTATTAGGAATTTATTATTCTACATCTGTCTATATATTGCATCATTTATATGATATTTCACGAGTTTTTAATAAATATGAGGCATATCCATTTTTTGAACCAATAGTAAATAACATGAAACAAAAATTTTTAAAATATTGGAATGAAATCCCTACATTATATATTTTGAGTGCATGCTTAGATCCTAGGTGTAAAATAA
>JAMKPZ010001976.1:0-17807 GCA_024699675.1 Amphibolis antarctica
ATTACACAATCAAGTTCTTTCCAAGTAAATTATACCTTGAAGATCACCAAATGGATACCTTGAGTTGGCCTCCAACCTCCTCCTAGCTTTGCCTTTAGTGCTGTCACCACCGCGGGTGCTACTTGGATGACGTAGAGCTCAAAGGAGTCCAAACGGGCCCTCGAAGTAATCACTTCAACACTGCTGGAAAGGCTCCTTCAAGCCTCTTCCCCGAGCCCTAATGAGAGGCTCTGAAAGAGAGCCCTATTTATATGCGTGTGTTTATATGTTTTTTTTTTTTTTTATAGTGTGAACCAACTTCCCTAGAAAGGGAAGAAGAAGAAGAAGAAATAGAAACAGAAGGACAAGAGGAAAGGGAGAGAGTTACTATTGATCCTCCAACCTCAAGTCCAATGTAGAGAGATCTGGACTTAGGGCAGACAAAGATTTCTACCGAGCAACAATCAGGACTTGGAGAAGAGGATAGAACATTGATAATCTATTCTCCACCAACTGATCCACAGCCAGCTACTCCAGAGGCAGTAGCTCCATCCTCCCCCTCTCATGTAGAACAGGCTCAGCAGTTAGGTAACAATACAGTGATTTTTAGAGATGTTGAAGCCAAGACTAAATTTCAGATGATCAAGGATTTTGACATTCGTTTTAGTAGGCCAATGGATTTTGATTTCATGGATGAAATCAAGGATTTACTAGAATTTCAAGGGTTGCTCAGAGTTATCCCTAGGTCAGGTAATAATTTTAAGGTTGAAAATTTAGTGCCTACATTTTATAGTAATCTGCATGAGGAGAATGGGGTTCTTGTGTCGAATGTAACTGATGTGAATATTTACCTGACACCTGAATATATATATGGGAGCCTAGGATTAAGAGATGAAGGTGTAAGGATTTTAGAATCTTCTACAATGGCTAACTGGTCAGAGCAAGCTATGAAGAACTGTATGGCCATAAACCCTCGAATTAATTTTTTTAATAGGCTCAAGCAAATGAATGGAAAATCTCATATGGTTGCATTGATTCTAATAAGAACAATATATCAAAGATTTGAACATAATGTAGAATTGTCTGTCTTTGTAAAGATTGCAACATATGCAGCATTGAGTAGAATTCAAGTGAACCAATACAAAATTTTTATCTCCAAGATCACTAGCATCAAAAGGAAATTATTTTAAGGTGATCTAATCTATCAATTGGTGTCAAGCTCCTTTGATTTGTCAGACTAGGTTGTAAAGAAATTAAAGTCTAGGGTATTGATAGCCAAAGACTTGAAACAATTTTCAGTAGAGGATCAACCGACACCACAGCTCCATAGTGAAGCTTCCACATCCCAATAGAGAGGATCAGCCTCTATATTAGAAAAAGTGGACACTGTGATAGATCAACTGGCTACTTTGAAAGTAGAAGTTGCAGAGCTGAAGTCCAGATTTCCACAACAGTGATTGATGTTTTTTTTTTTCTTCTGATGTAATTTTTGTTCTTTAATTGAGACAATTGGAGAGAATTCTCTCCTTTGATGTAATATTAAACTCTCTTTTAATGATATGGAATTTTCCATTAGTTGTGCTCTATGTGCAGTTTCAACTTATGTATGTTTTCCTTAAGTATGTGTATGTGTGTAATTACATACTTCAAAATGTTTTAATCCCTTTCAAAAAATTTATAGTTTATAGTCTGATGGATTAAAACTTAATGAATTAAACCATTTTAGAGAATTTAAGCTCTTCCTTTTTCTTTTAAACATTCCAAGCATATTCACATATATGATTGCAATTTAGAGTTTTTGATATCCATCATTAAGTTCACTTAATTATAATTATCTTTAAATTGATTTGGATTATGGAACAACCCTTCTTAATTCATTCCAAGGACTAACCTTGTTTAATTTAGTAAACTTTTCGTTCAGCAATTTTCATTTTCAGTAAATAGGTTGTGTTTGGTTTAGAGGGGAATAACCCTCGCATAAGTTCGTGGGTAAACTAGATAACCCTTGGACTTACCCGTGGCTTATCCCCACAGTGCATTACTTTGTTTCTTTCTTTTTTTTGCTTTTCTATTTGAGGGTAACTAGGTTAAGTCTCGAACTTACTCCATGGGTAGACAGGATAACCCACGAAGTGACTATTACTATTACGACCCAGTCCGAGGGTAAATTGATTGACCCTCAAGCTAACTCTGTGAGTAAACAGGATAACCCTCGAACTATTCAAAGTAAAGTGCAATAATAGTTCAAATTAAACTCTTTTTACAAAGTTATATTCTTATAACTATATTTTTCTTTTTTGGTTTTTTCTTTTTCATTATATATTACTTTCCTTCTAATGCTACAAACTCTACCTCTTTTCTCTCTGAAATTTTTAGAAAATGTTTTAATCTTTGACCATTAACTTTAAAAATGTCATGACTTTGTGGATCTTCCAAATCAACTGCTCCATAAGGATAAACATATTTAATAACAAAAGGACCAATCCATCTGGATTTCAATTTTCCTGGAAAAGAGTGTAGTCGTGAATTATATAATAAAACTTCTTGCCCTTTTTCAAATATTATGTATAGAATCTTTTTATTGTGCCAGGCTTTCATTCTTTCTTTAGCTATTTTTGAACTCTCATAGGCCATATTTCTTAATTCCTCTAATTCTACTAATTGGACCTGTTTATTACTACCTGCGGTTTTTATACTTAAGTTTAGTTTCTTAAGTGCCCATAATGCTTTATGTTCTAATTCCATAGGTAAATGACAAGCCTTTCCATATATTAATTTATATGGAGTTGTCCCTAATCTAGCTTATCAGACGAGTCTCTCCTAGTAGTGTTTACAACTTTTTCTAAGATTCCTTTAATTTGCTTGTTGGCACTTTCAACTTGTCCACTGGTTTGAGAGTGGTAAGGGGTAGCTAACCTATCACTCCATATCTTTTCAATAACCTTTCAAAGCTTTTGTTACAAAAATGAGTTCTCCTATCACTGATAATTGCTCTTGGAACACTAAATTGAGACATTATGTTGGATTTTAAAAATCTAATCACAATTATAGAGTCATTAGTTTTAGTAGGAATTACCTCTATCCACTTGGTTACATATTTTACTGCTAGGAGGATATAAACAAAATCATTTGAATTCAGAAAAAGTCTCATGAAATCTATACCCCATACATCAAAAACCTCTACTTCTTAGATAGCATTTAATGGCATCATATTTCATTTTGTAATTCTTCCTACATTTTGACATTGAACACATTTTTTACAATATTCGTATGCATCTTTAAATAATGTTGGCCAATATAGGCCACTATAAAGCACTTTTAAAGCAGTCTTTTTAGCTCCAAAATGTCCTCTAGTAAGTTGATCATGACAAAATGACAACACTGATTGAGTTTCTATTTTTGGGATACATCTCCTCACAATCTGGTCAGGGCATTGCTTAAACAAGTAAGGATCATCCCAAAAGAAATATTTAACCATTGAAAAGAAAATTTTCTTGTCTAAATTAAACCAATCATTAGGTACTAAACCCGTAGCCAAATAGTTAACTATATCAGCATACCATGGGTAGGAATTTAGCATAAACAATTGCTCATCTGGAAATGTGTCATCTATTGGTGGATTAGGCAGGAATGAAGCATCTAATCTTGACATATGGTCTGCCACAGTGCTTTCACATCCTTTCTTATCCTTAATTTCCATGTCAAACTCTTGCAATAACAAAATCCATTTTATAAGCCTTGGTTTAGCATCCTTTCTAACTAACAAATACTTAAGTGCTGAATGATTAGTGTAAATAATAGTGTCATTGCCTATGAGATAAGACGTAAACTTTTCTAAGGCAAAAACCACTACTAAAAGTTCTTTTTCAGTTACACTGTAATTGATTTATGTTTCGTTCAATGTCTTACTAGCATAATATATTACTCTTGGTAGCTTATCTAATTTTTGACCCAGAACTGCACCTAATGCATAGTCTGATGCATCACACATTAATTCAAAGGGTTGAGACCAATCAGGTGCAAAGACTATAGGTGAAGTGGTCAGGACTTCCTTAAGAAAATTGAATGCTTTTGTGCATTCCTCATTAAATTCAAATTGTGCATCCTTAATTAATAATTGAGTTAAAGGTTGAGCAATTTTACTAAATTTTTTAATAAATCTTCTATAAAAACCAGCATGTCCTAAAAATGCTATTATATCTTTAATTGTTTTAGGAATAGGTAGATTAGATATTAATTCCAATTTTGCTTTGTCAACTTTTATGCCTTCAACAGAAATGACATGTCCTAAGACTATTCCTTGTTTAACAATAAAATGGCATTTTTCCCAATTTAATGCTAACTTTTTCTGTTCACATCTCTCTAGCACTTTTTGTAAATTAATTAAACATTTTTCAAATGAGTCCCCATATATAGAAAAATCATCCATAAATACTTCTAAAAATTCATCTATGAAATCAGTGAAGATACCTGTCATACATCTTTGAAATATAGCAGGTGCATTGCATAGCCCAAAAGGCATATGACTAAAGGCAAATGCTCTAAATGGACATGTAAAAGTTGTTTTCTCTTGATCCTCAAGTGAAACAAGGATTTGATTATAACCTGAATAGCCATCTAGGAAACAATAATACTCATGCCTTGCCAATTTTGCTAACATTTGATCTATAAAAGGCAAAGGAAAATGATCCTTCCTAGTTGCTACATTCAGTCTTCTGTAGTCTATACAAACCCTCCATCCAGTTTGAACTCTTGTTGGAACTAATTCCTTGTTGTCGTTTTCCACAACTGTTATTCCAGATTTTTTTGGTACAACCTGAACTGGACTCACCTAAGAACTATCAGATATTGGATAAATTACATCATTGTCTAACCATTTTAGAATTTCCTTTTTAACAACCTCTTTAATATTTGGATTTAATCTTCTCTGTGGTTGCCTAACAGGTTTAATTTCAGATTCTAGATTAGTCCTATGTTGGCAAATAGTTGAACTTATACCTTTTATGTCTGACATCTGCTATCCTATTGCTCCCTTATGCTTTCTTAGCACTTGTAAAAGATTTTCTATTTGTGTTGATGTTAAATCAGAGGCAATAATGATTGGTAGATTCTCATTGTTCTCCAAAAATGCATATTTTAAATTTTCTAGAAGTGGTTTTAGCTCAAGCACAGGGTATTCTAAAGTTAATGATTCGTTATCTCTTTCAAATTGTTCTTCGTTTTCATCCATATTTTCAGCTTGTTTAGAGATTTCCTTTTTCCACATTTCTTTAGTTAATGATACACATCTTTCACCATAATCTAATTCTTCTACATTTAAGTCCTCATCTATTTTAAAAGTTTCGATTAGATTAACTTTAAAGTGTTTAAATTGAAGCTCTTTAAAATTCTTCTTAACCCCACTAAAATTATTTAGTTCTAATTTTTGATCACCCCAAGCTAATTCCATCCAACCATTTCTACAACTTATGCAAGCATCGATTGTAGCTAAAAATGGTCTTCCTAAAATTATTATAGCTTGGTCTTGAGTTATATTCGAAGCTTTTGTTTCCATTACAGTAAATTCAATAGGGTAGACAAATTCCATAACCCTTACTAAAATATTTTCTACTTTTCCTAAAAGTATTTGTATGGATTTATCTGCTAGCTGAATCACTGTTCTCATAGGTTTAATATTATCTAATTTTAATTTCTCATACACAGAACTAGGCATGACATTAATTCCAGCTCCTAAGTCTATTAACACTATATTAAAATAACAATCCCCTATTTTTCTAGTACAGGATTAATTAACATGGAGCTTACCTCTTTAGCTAAAAATGCCTTTTTTAAAATTTTCTTCCTTCTATTCTTGGTACAAAGAGTTTTAAGATGTTTGGCATAAGAAGGAAGTTGTCTAATGACTTCCAATAATGGTATATTGACTTTAACTTCAAATATTTTACTAATTCGTTCCAATTCTTGATCCTTAACATTTCTCATCCTATGTGGAAATGGAAAGCATTAGCCTTGTTTTCTAGACTAGATTTTTCTTTAATTTCCTCTTTCTTTGTAAATTTGTCATTAATTTGTTCTTCTTTATCATCCTCTTTTGGACCTTCATAAGTGACACTAGATTTTAATATTATACTTACATCTTTTAATTCTTCATTAAGCACATTGTCTCTTACAGGAACATTAAAATCTTCTTCTGAGTTAAGGGTGGCTAACACCTCAGATGACTCTTCTATATTTTTGGAAATAGGGTTCATAACCTCAGATGGTCCAATTGAACAGTCCCTTACCAAATAATCAAGTAATTCATACCCTTCCCAGATTTGATCTTTTTCCTTAACTTTTTCAGCTTCTGGAACTCTATAGAATTGATTTGGTGTGAATGTTGCACAAGTGTCTATAGGTTCCTGCTGGAAACTTTCATCTTGTTCAGATAAGTTGGAGTTTTTTATAAATAGGTTAATGGATTTTTGAATTTCATCTAACTTCTCCATATGATTAAATGCAGTTAAATCATTATATTGATTTTCTTCCATTACCTCAAATGGTTGTATGTTTTTCTCTGTATATGAAATGTTTTCTAATGAATTCACCTCTAGATAATTCTGATTTCCATTTGAGTTCTCCCAATTAAAATCCTTATCTTCGTATTCATTGTACATTTCATTATCTGTCATTTTCTGTATTGATTCATCATATCTATTCAGCAATTTTTTGAATTCTTGTGATAATCTTTGAGTAACATAATTTTGATTGATTCCAGTACTACTTGATACATTATCTCTCAGATTTGATATACCTGTATTAGTGTTTTGAACACTCTAATCATCTTGTAAGATTGACCAATTTGAATAATTTTCATTTTGTAATTCATTCAATCTGTTATACTCTTCAGTATTTTGTATTGATTCATCGATTTTATGTGTCAACATTTGGATTTGTAATGATATATTTGATTTGTAATTTTGATTTTCATTCATATGATTGTAGTTTGAATAATAATTCTGCATTCCTGAATTGCCAGTATAGTCCCATAAATTAGAATTGTCATTCCAGTTATAATTATTTTGAGGATTGGCATTTAGTCCTTCTAAATTATGTTGTGAAGAGTAATCATTAAACCCCATAGGTAAATAGTCTCTTCTAACATAATTAGAATAATTATAATCCTCATAACTAGTTCCTGGAACAATCCCAAAATCACCCCTATACGAGTTATGAGTCCATTATGTAATTTAGAATTTAGATACAAGACTCTACTCTAGAATAGCAATAAGACTTTGTAATAAAATTTAATAGCAGCTATGCACATAAATCATAATGCAGTCCTAGCTAACGCCAAAATAGCAAAAAGTAACACCAATTGTAAGAAATTGAGCAATCCCCGGCAACGGTGCCAAAAACTTGTCTCGTAATTGACACAACACTTGTAATTCAATTGTTATATAATTTGTATGTGAGAAATTTTAATTCACCGCAAGTGCACAGGTTCAGATGTAATTAGTGTGCAAGTACGGGTTTGTCCATAGGGATTAGCTTTTGCTTGGTGTTTATCTAAATTGATGATTTCAATTAAGTGAAACAATTGATTAATTATCTTATAAGCAATGTCACGGTTGCCTTGTTGCAATTAATCGCAAGGTTGGGTTTTAAATATTGATTGTGTTACACTTTTTAGAGGATTTTACTTCCAAATATTTAATTCTTATAAAGCTTTAAACTTTTGCACTTCAATTTGCATAGAATTTAACATTCTACACAGAAGAAGCACTTAACCCTCGAGATAGCTTGTGGGTAAACGTCTTTACCCTCGAACTTACTTGAGTGTTATATTGAAATTGTGAGTTATAGATGTAGAACAGTATGATTCAAATTGGCTAAAACTTCTAAGAGTTGAATGATTATATTTTTGGTATTTTTATATATTTTGACAAAACACACAATACAACGCAAGAAACACAACACAATACAAACAATTTGCAGAATTAAACATGCAACATTCAACATTACAGCAAATATAAAAACATAGTCTAATTACCATAACTAAGTTGATAAAGTGTGTGATTGTAGGTTTGAGTGTAGTTGTAAAAAGGTAAAGTAAAATAATGAAAATAAAAATGGAGGGAACACTTAATGCTTCAATAAAATTTCTCCCTTCGAAACTTGCTTAGGATGGGAACTTCTCTTTGTCTTTACTTCTGATCCACCAGGTCGTCAATCTAACAAGCCTTCCTTTCAACCTTGCAATGAGACTATGGGGCGTCAATCCATAATTACACCAAGGAACAGAGGAGGAAACAATCAGCGTCGAGAGTCTCTCCTTCAAGAATACGCTTAGGTCAAGAAAAGAATAGCAAACACACTATGCAAGTGATTGGAGAAGAGGAGGTCATCAATCTCCTCTCGGAAGAGATGAATGGGTGGATGATGGAAGATGGAGAAGATAGAGAATGCTTTATAACTGGTATGCGAAGGAAGAAGAGCGTGGGGGGGATTGGCAGTTCACGAGTTGACAGTTAGTAGGAGTCGTGGTGCACGTTTGAACATGTGAGATCATCCCATGCAATCCACTTCTTTAATCAGTCTGTCTACGTTCTTCACAATTGAGCTTCAGTTAAATCAATATTTAATTTTGCTTTTCCAAGTATTTCCTGCAATTACTTATTAAATTTCCCTACAAATACTTAAGAAATACCTTCCATGAAATTCATCATATTACAGGAGAAATAATTCATAACATTCAGATCTTAACTATAATCGCAATTGCTTTAATATAAAAGAAATTCATTGCACAGAACAAACAGGGTACAGGTCCGAGGGTAAACTGGTTTACCCTTGCGTAAGTTCGTGGGAAAACCCTTAAAGCTCATAGAATGGTCTGTGGGTATAGAGCTTAACCGTGGGTAAACAGCTTGACCCTCAGATTTACATTTAAGCATAAATCACGAGTTTTCTCTATATTTTAATCATTCTATCAGCAACCTAAAGAGTCAAATATCAATCATTTATTCCGTTCTCAATAGGTAATAAACATAAACATAATTAATGACTCAAAACTTAATTCATGCATCATTAAAGTGAATAATCATGCATACTACTCAAAAGTATAGTTAACCTTGTAATCATCATAATTCAATGTAGAGTGCAAATAAAACTCAGTAAAATACATGAATTAATATCAATAAAATGCACACTTTTGAGTTTGAACAAATCCCCCATACTTAAGTTTTGCTAGTCCCTTAGCAAAATACTAAAATGAAACTATAAAAATGATGAAGGTAATAAAGACTACTAAATAAAACTAACTAAAACTATACTAGGCCACTTTTGTAGGGAATACGACTACACTTAGCAGGTGCAGTAAGCCTTTAAACTCTTAGGTTACCCTAGTGGCGGAGTTGTGTCTCTGGAGGGTTTTCAGTAGATACACTCACAAAGTCCAAAGAACTAAAATAGTAAGAGATAAGAGAGAAAGAAAATAAGAGAGGAGAGAAATAGAACCAACCCAAGGATCATTTGAATCACTTGTTGCTAGAACAACTTTAGGGGAATGAGGTGGCTTAGTCTTACAACACTCCCTCTCCTTGCCCTTAAATCGAATAGACTAATTTAAAATGTGAACAAGAAGTCACCTCTTCATGAGAACCATCTGTCTTGTGCAAACAAGAGGACTTCGCACCCTTACTACTCTCAATCAGAAATTAGATCATTACAACAAGCACATACATCTCACCGACAAAAGAGGGTAATTGAGATACTCCCATCCTCTCTAAGATATTGGAGAGTGCTTTGACTGGTATACAAGGGATAAGCCAATAATATATCATCACTCAGAATGTTAACTTGTTGATATAATAACATTCCATTTCATTCTCACATCCCAAATGACTTCAAATATTTCCCTTTTTTACTCATACTGACATTGATTCCTTAAGTTCTTTGATTCTTTCTCTATAAATATTCTTCATTTCCATACAATACTTTTCAGTACTATTTTTGTTTTCTTTTTTTCTTTCTTTTTTTAAATTTGAAAAATATAGCATTGCACTTTGAGAACTAATAATTGACCCATATTCCATTAAGTTAATCACCTTATATCTCCATAACGTAATTCCCAAATGAACTCCATAGTACATTAAAGCTCAAACCTTTGCTACCTTCCTTCAATCACCTCTAACTCAGAAAAGGTGGGAGATATCTCAATATAACGCTCACCAGAATAGAAAATTTTCATATCATGATCATCTATTTGGTGGCACTCGGCATAGGTGATCTCTCCACTCAAATAGGGTAATGAGAAAGAAATTGAATCCTCTTTAAAAATTTAGGTGAACAAGGCATTAATTCAAATGAAACAAGAAGACTCAACCCATTGCACAAGTTAATCTGAAATCTATTTCATCTAAGGGCAATAGGTATTTGGAATTAGCTCTGGAGATTCTCTCTCAATATAATAGGGTCTTCCCATTAATTCTAATAGCAACACTTGAAACTCATATTCCTCAAGGTTTGTCCTCAAGAAAAACATAAAAATATAAAAGATATAAAAGATGCGAAAAATTGAAAAAAAAATTTTGAACAATTTTTTGACATACTAAAGCTACTTAAACATAATGAAACATAAAACTGAAATGAATTGAAACATAAACCTCCTCACCATACTTAAACTTTGCATTGTCCTCAATGTAAATGAAAAAGTTCAGTATGGATAAGAAAATTTATGATAAATACGAAATATAATAAACATCCTCAACATCAAACATGAAAATGTGATGCATGCTAAATAATGCATTGAACGTAATAGGATGAAGTGTGTGAAATGCAAAAGTAATATTGTAGAAATTAAGTACTAGTGTTATGCATCAATAAGGTATGTTGAAAAGGAGTAGATATTTTCTTAAAACAAAGAAATAAAAATAGTGCTCCTATATTACTATACTTGTGGACTTGCAATGTCTCACAAGAAAACCAGGTGGTTTATAGACAAACACCACCAAACTACAGCTTCATTAGCTTATGTCGAGTGGTGTTGCACATCCCCTCCATGAGCTATGTGCCCATCAAGTATACGGTGATTCTGTAAAGATTGGCTTGGAAGAGCACCTTTGTTTCTTAGGTTCAGAGAATTAGATATTTGGTTCAATTATGTTTCAATTCTTTTAATAGCTTGATCATGTGCAATAATTTGGGAATTTAATTTTAATGTTGAATCTACTTTTTGCAGTAAATTTGACATTTTTTTTTCAAAAGTCTGATCATGAACAGGGGTGGAAGATGAAGAAGAGGAGGTCATCAATCTCCTTTTGGAAGAGATGAGTGGGTGGAAGATGGAGAAGATGGAAAATGCTCTATAAATGGTGGATGAAGGAAGAAGAGGGGGGGGGGGGCTTAGTTTCAAGGCTACGAGACTATTTTATAGATGGGAGGATTGGCAATTCACGAGCTGACAATTAGCAGAGGGCGTGGTGCACGTTCGGACGTGTGAGATCATCCCATGCAATCCACTTCTTTAGCCTGTCCATTCACATTCTTCACAGTTGAGCTCTAGCTAAATCAATATTTAATTCCACTTTGCCACGTATTTCCTGCAGTTACTTAAGAAATACCTTTTGTGAAGCACATCATATTACACGAGAAATGATTCATAACATTTAGATCTTAACTATAATCGTAATTGCTTTAATATCAATTAAATTCATTACACAGAACAAACAAGGTACAGGTCCAAGGGTAAACCAGTTTACCCTCACGTAAGTTCATGGGTAAACCCTTAACGCTCACAGTGTGGTCCAAGGGTACATAGCTTAACCCATGGATAAGTCCGTGGGTAAACAGCTTAACCCTTGGACATGCATTTAAGTATAAATCACGAGTTTTTCTCTGTAAATTAATCATTCTATCAGCAACCTAAAGAGTCAAATGTCAATCATTCATTCCTTTCTTAATAGGTAATTAACACAAACATAATTAATGACTCAAAACTTAATTCATGCATCATTAAAGTGAATAAACATGCATAATGCCTAAAAGTATAGTTAACCTTGTAATCATCATAGTTCAATGCAGAATGCAAATAAAACTCATTAAAACACATGAATTAATATCAATAAAATGCACACTTTTGAGTCTGAACAAATCCCCCATACTTAATTTTTGCTAGTCTCTTAGCAAAATACTAAAATGAAACAATAAAAACTATGAAAGTAGTAAAGGCTACTAAATAAAACTAACTAAAACTATACTAGGCCACTTGATGTTGACATTGATCGCTTAAGTTTTTCGATTCTTTCTCTTTAAATATTCTTCATTTCCATTCAATATTTTTCAGTATTTCCTTTCCCAAAATTTTTTTTTTTTTTTTTTTTTTTTAAAAAAAAAACTTAGTAACACAAAGTAAATGACATAGCATTGCACTCTTAGAACTAATACATGACCCATAGTCAATTAAGTTCACCACCTTATATCGCCATAACTTAATTCCCAAATGAACTCCATGGTACATTAAAGCTCAAACCCTTGCTACCTTCCTTCACATCACCTCTAAATGTGATGAAAATTTATAATAACTATGAAATAAAGTAAACATTTCCTTCATATCAAACATGTAAATGTGATGCATGCTAAATAATGCATTGAACTCGGTAGGATAAAGCATTTGAAATGCATAAGTAATGTTGTAGAAAGTTGATACTAGTGCTATGCATCAGTAAAATATGATGAAAATGGAGGTGATATTTTCTCAAAAACAAAGAAATAAAAATAGTGCTCCTATATCGCTATGCTTGTGGAATTGTAATGGCTCACAAGAAAACCAGGTGGTTTATGAACAGACACCACCAAACTATAGCCTCATTAGCTTAAGTCGAGTGGTGTTGCACATCCCCTCCATGAGCTGTATGTCCATCAGGTACACGGGGATTCGGCAAAGACTGGCTTGGAAGAGCACCTTTGTTTCTTAGGTTCAGTGAATTCGATATTTGGTTCAATTGTGTTTCAATTCTTTTAATAGCTTGATCATGTGCAATAATTTGGGGATTTAATTTTAATGTTGAATCTACTTTTTGTAGTGAGCTTGATAATTGTTTCTTGAAAGTCTGATCATGAATAGGTTGATTATGATTTACATTTAAAGAACTATTGTTCATTGTGTTTTGTTCAATAAAAGGTTGTCTTATAGATTGAGGTGGTTGTTGGCCTGGGTTTTTCCATGAAAAATTAGGATGGTTTCTCCAACTAGGATTATAAGTAAGATTGAAATATGAGTTGTTACATTGATTTTAGAATAAAACATTAATATCTTCAAAATCATTTAAGATAGGACAGTCTTCTACAACATGACCTATGGAAAAACAACCTGTACATTTAGGCATAGTAGGCTAAGTCTTTTGTTTAAGTTGTAACTCATCAATTTTATGTATCAAGCTAGCCATCTTAGCCTCTAAAGCAATATGTGGTTCAACAACATGAACTCCTCTAGGGGTTGGAATTTGTTCCTGACTTACTTTAGTAGCACTCTCCCATTAGGCTATTCTTTTGGCTAGATCTTATAAAAATTTCCAAGCATTATCTATTCCTTGGTTAAGAAATCCATTTTGACTCAAAGATTCTAAAAGTGTCTTGGTGTGATAATCAATCCCTTCATAAATAGTTCGAATTTGGGTCACTCTCTCTACTCCATGATGTGGGCATTGAGCTAGGAGATCATGAAACCTTGCAAAATATTTTTAGAAAGGTTCTCCTGGTTTTTGTATACAATTTAAAATTTCATTTTTCCTTTTAATTGTAACATGCATTGGATAGTATTTTCCTAGGAATTTAGAACAAAATTGATTTCATGTGATAATTGAATTTGGTTGTAAACTGTATAACCATCTTTTTGCACTATCTTTTAAAGCAAAAGGCATATACTTCAGTTTAATTGCATCAACAGTCATGTTTGGTACTTTCATCATATTACAAACTTCATTAAATTCTTTTAGGAACCAATAAGCATCTTCTTTTTCGAATCCATGAAATTTTGGTAATTGGTTGATGTAATTAGAATTTAATTCAAATCTGTCATTAGGGCATTTAGGTAGTGTTATGCAGGAAGGTTCATCCATTAAACTAGGGTAAAACATACTACCTATTGTTTGTTCGATAGGTTGTTCTTGCTATGGGGTAGTCATGATTGTTCTCCTTGTAGGTGTTCTAACTAACCTATAAAATGAATCCCTAGACCAACCTGACATACAACATTTAAATGTAAAAGAAGATTTGCTTGTGTACTATCATTAGATAAGCTTTAGCTGCCATCTCATGTTGTCATGCAAAAGGTACATCTGTTTACAATAATACCACAACTATAGTAAATGATATAAAATTTCAAATTTCTCATAAATATGCAACGAAACAACCGCAATCATTTAAATTTCAGCACGATACAATAGAGTCGTTTCAAAAGAAATAAAAACATTGCACATGTGTTCAACAAAAGAATTTTTGAAATAACCTATAGCTAGGTTTGTGGGTAAACAGGAAATATTACACACAGTGTTGCAGAGTATTTGCATAGGAAATTAACTCGTGAAATCACATTGTAGAAGTAGGCAAAGATAATTGATGAATAAGTTCAGTACTATAGCCTCCTTCAAATAGGTGGATCTTGTAATAATAAAGATCATCCCAAGCATAATAAATAAGTGTGTCTCAATTGATGAAACAAAAACCCTTGATTTTTCCTACAAAAGGAATGTCAGGAGTTCCTAGATTATCCAATTGCAACTCAATGTAGACTCGACTCCATTCCCATTTTTCAATGTCCTGTACTTTCCAAATTTCAAATTTCATAGTATCATCCCACCATCCAATTAAACTTAGCGATTTAGGCCCTCCATTGATTCCTCCCAGTATAGCCAACTCAACTAAATCATAGAATGAACTTGATAGTGCTCCCATAGGGTATGGAACGTGTAAGAGCCTCACTCACTCATCTTCAATATTGATGGCAATGACATTAATCTCATTAATAAATGCAGGGGTACAGCCTATTATCAAGTAAATAACTGTTGACCCCATGCTTAAAGGAGGATGGAGTCGGCTTGCCGCTGGCAAGCCGCTTCAAGGAAGCGACACCTGGACCCCCAAAAACCCACATTTGGTAAAAAGTTAGGGGGATGGAGTCGGCTTGCCGCCGGCAAGCTGCTTCAAGGAAGCGGCACCCGGACCCCCAAAAACCAACATCTGGTAAAAAGTTAGGGGGATGGAGCTGGCTTGCCGCCGGCAAGCCGCTTCAAGGAAGCGGCACCCGGACCTCCAAAAACCCACATTTGGTAAAAAGTTAGGGGGATGAAGCCAGCTTGCCGCCAGCAAGCCGCTTCAAGGAAGCAGCACCCAGACCCCCAAAAACCCACATCTGGTAAAAAGATAGGGGGATGGAGCCGACTTGCTACCGGCAAGCCGCTTCAAGGAAGCGGCATCCGGACCCCCAAAAACCCACATTTGGTAAAAAGTTACGAGGATGGAGCCGGCTTGCCGTCAGCAAGCCGCTTCAAGGAAGCGGCACCCGAATCCCAAAAACCACATCTTCGTGCGAATGATCGGGGAACCAGCCGGCTTCCGCCTGCCACGTAGCGGGATTTCCTGGGAAGAAGGCTGACACCCTTGGGAGAAACGACCGTCCACTAGTTCCGAAGGAGGAAAGCGGCTCGGGGCCCCGACGCCTTTTCGTCGTGCCGGAGCGAGGACTTCTGATCCCCGTCGACGACCCCCCTACAGGTAAGTCCTTCCACCCTTACCGTTTTACGTATGTTTTTTACGATGTTTCGTCGAGCCCCGACCGCATAACACCTTCCCTATGCAAGGCAACGGTCGGAGGGCGGACCCGGGTATCATTCCTTCGGAAACACGTCCGAAGGTACCAGTGGCCGCCCTCCTGGTCGGGTGAATCCACCTGGCCCAGTCGAGCTCAGTTCACTCGTGACCCTTCTGTCGGGTCATTTTACGTGGAAACTCTAAGTTTCTAGCAAGTTTTATGAATTTTAATACGATCTCCACAGGTCTTTTTCGGGGTCTCGAGAAGATTTCCGGGATGACGCCACCGGCCAGGATGCCGACGGCAGCCGTTCGGGTGTACAAACACAAACAACCCGACGATTCCCGGACGTTTTTTTCTGAGAGACGTAAGTATACTCACCCTATGCCCTGGAAAAGTTTCCCGGTTGACGCCATCGGCAAGGATGCCAGCGGCGACCGTTCGGGTGTATGAACACGTACAACCCAACGGTCCCCTTACGTTTTTCCATTTTTTTTTGGAAAATATAAGTCCTTTGTTAAATCTCATGCGCTTACAAACGTCAAGAGAAAAAAGGGTGGGGAAATAGCCGGCAAGCCGCCGGCAGGCCGGTTCAAGGAACTAGCCCACGTTTCCCGAAAACCCCCATGGGCGTGCATGAAGGGGGAAACAGCCGGCAAGCCGCCGGCTGGCCGGTTCAAGAACCGGCCCCCGTTTCCCCAAAATCCCCATGGGTGCGCATGGAAGGCGGAAACAACAGGCAAGCCGCTAGCTAGCCGGTTCAAGGAACCGGCCCCCGTTTCCCCAAAACACCCAATGGGTGCGCATAAAGGGGGAAACAGCCGGCAAGTCGCCGATTGGCCGGTTCAAGGAACCAACCCTCGTTTCCCTAAAATCCCCATGGGTGTGCATGGAAGGGGGAAACAGCCGGCAAGCCACCGGCTGGCCAGTTCAAGGAACTGATCCCCAATTCTCCAAAACCCCCATGTGTGCGCTTGGAAGGGGGAAACAGCCAGCAAGCCGTCGACTGGCCAGTTCAAGGAATCGGCCCCCGTTTCCCCAAAACACCCCATGGGTGCGCATAAAGGGGGAAACAGCCGGCAAGCCGCCGACTGGCCGGTTCAAGGAACCGGCCCACGTTTCCCCAAAACCCCCATGGGCGTGCATGAAGGGGGAAACAGCCGGCAAGCCGCCGGCTGGCCGGTTCAAGGAACCAGCCCCCGTTTCCCAAAAATCCCGATGGGTGCGCATGGAAGGCGGAAACAGCAGGCAAGCCGCCGGCTAGTCGGTTCAAGGAACCGGCCCCCATTTCCCCAAAACACCCCATGGGTGCGCATAAGGGGGAAACAGCCGGCAAGCCGCCGGTTGGCCGGTTCAAGGAACCGGCCCCCGTTTCCCTAAAATCCCGATGGGTGCGCATGGAATGCGGAAACAACCGACAAGCCGCCGACTGGCCGGTTCAAGGAACCGGGCCCCAATTCCCCAAAACCCCCATGGGTGCGCATGGAAGGGGAAATAGCCGGCAAGCCGTCGGCTGGCCGGTTCAAGGAACCGGCCCCCGTTTCCCCGAAACCCCCCCATGGTTGCGCATGAATGGGGAAACAGCCGGCAAGCCACTGGCTGGCCGGTTCAAGGAACCGGCCCCCGTTTCCCAAAAACCCCCCATGGGTGCGCATGGAAGGGGGAAACAGCCGGCAAGTCACCGGCTGGCTGGTTCAAGGAACCGGCCCCCGTTTCCCCAAGACCCCCCCATAGGTGTGCATGAAGGGGGAAACAGCCGGCAAGCCACCGGCTGGCTAGTTCAAGGAACTGGCCCCTGTTTCCCCAAAACCCCCATGGGCACGCATGAAGGGGGAAATAGCCGTCAAGCCACGGGCTGGCCCGTTCAAGGAATCGGCCCCCGTTTCCCCAAAATCCCCATGGGTGCGCAAGGAAAGGGGAAACAGCTGGCAAGACGCCGACTGGCCGGTTCAAGGAACAGGCCCCCGTTTCCTGAAAATCCCCATGGGTGTGCATGGAAGGGGAAAACAGCAAGCAAGCCGCCGACTGGCCTGTTCAAGGA